>VZSF01003660.1:0-153516 GCA_013398295.1 Chionis minor | reverse complement strand
CTTTTCTTTTTACTTTCTCAGTCATGGAAGCGAGTAGGTGTAAGTGAGAAAATATTTTTCAAAGGCAAGTCACCAGATTGGTGAGTTTCTTTCAATAAATGGTTGCTGCCCTTGTTGCGTGCTGTGGCTGTTGCTTCTTCAGCTTAGGGTGGGCATGGGGAGTGCTGCTGTCCCGGCAACGTTAATGTGATTTTCACCTCAAGGACTAGGCAGGACCCGGTCCTTTGTGGGATGCGAGTGCCACCAAAGCCTCCTAGAGATTGTTGGGTTATAAATCCCATGGCAGAGAACTGGTGCTCTCCTGTGTCTGCCTGCGTCATCAATGGAGATGGGTCCAGTTGGTCTGCTTCAACCGACTGTGTTCACACAGATAATCACATGTTCATTAGATATTTTAATTAAGTTGTTTAGGCATGCCATGTTTCTTTGTCCCTGTTCCTCTGATGAGCAGTCATCCCTTCTCAGAACAGAAAGTTCTAACGGCTCATTTACTTCTACAAGTAAATAAAGGATTTTAAAAGCAAAGGATAAATTACTGAAAACTAAAGGTGGTTGAATGGTAGCAGTTTCCTTAGGTAAAAAACCACCTTGTAAACACAGCATAATGCAGTTCTTCAAGTGTTAACAAACAAGTTCAGCTAATTCAGGCTTGTGTCTTGCCAGATAAGCAGCTTCATTTTAAGGATGTAATATTCCGTGAAGCTCCTACCAGCAAAGAAATATGGATCCTAAATACAGTTTCATATCAATTGAACAATTATGCCTACATGTCAGTGTAATTACAGGTCTGCCTTTATCAGCTGAACCAACTCAATTAGTTTTAGCATAGCAGAATTTCAATGACTGGCATGTAAATAAAATCACCTTATCTATGCGCATCTTCTGCCTTCATTTGAAATGCTTTTATTGAGGAACAAGTTTATATTGGCTTGTCGGCTGTATGGCCCTGCCCAGGAACAGGGGCACTGTGCAGCGGAGACAGCAGCTAGTATGTGCTTTAACGTGGGGTCACTTGGGCTTTGAGTGGTAGATAGCTTCCAATTTAGCCTTCTCTCTTATGGTTACAGTATCTCAGTATGATCTTAAGGAAAATGAATTAGATTTTCTTTATGCGCAACTTAGCCTTACTCCTGGCCTTGGCCCCTGCTGCTTCTGTTCAGATTTAATTTGGCTATATAATTTGATGCCTACCTTTGATTGTTCTGGGCTGCTTGTAAAATACTTAAACGACTTTCTTGCAGCAGCGTTGCAAGTCGAGAGTGAGTAATTCCTTTTTGTTGTTCCCTTTCAGATCCCTGGCAAGCCTAGGTGCAGTTTTTAATTTTTTACCACTGTGCTAATGGAGAGGAGTGCTGGAATTCCCAACAGCCCGAGCTCCCGCGCAGCCTTAGCGGAGGCAGCGGGAACAGACCCCCTCGGTGCAGAGGCTGCCGAGGAGGAATGGCAGAGGTGGCTCAGCCTCAACGGTAGAGCAGGTCCTAAAAACCACCTTTGACAAAGCATGATTTAAATCCAGTTGGCGTCAGGTCTCAAGTGGTGTTCCTCAGGGCTCAGTTTTGGGGCCAGTCTTGTTTAAGGTCTTTATTGATGATCTGGATGAGGGGATTGAGGGCACCCTCAGTCAGTTTGCAGATGACACCAAATTACGCGGGAGTGTTGATCTGCCTGAGGGTAGGAAGCTCTGCAGAGAGATCTGGACAGGCTGGATCCATGGGATGAGGCCAACGGGATGAGGTTCAACAAGGCCAAGTGCCGGGTCCTGCACCTTGGTCACAACAACCCCATGCAGCGCTACAGGCTTGGGGAGGAGCGGCTGGAAACTGCCTGGTGGAAAAGGATCTGGGGGTCCTGGTGGACAGTCGGCTGAACATGAGCCAGCGTGTGCCCAGGTGGCCACAAAGGCCAATGGCATCTTGGCCTGTATCAAGAACGGTGTGGCCAGCAGGAGCAGGGCAGTGATGGTGCCCCTGTGCTCAGGTGAAGCCCCACCTCGAGTGCTGTGTTCAGTTTTGGGCACCACAGCACAGGAGAGACATTGAGGTGCTGGAGCGTGTCCAGAGAAGGGCAACGGAGCTGGTGAGGGGTCTGGAGAACAAGTCTGATGAGGAGCGGCTGAGAGAGTTGGGATTGTTCAGCCTGGAGAAGAGAAGGTTGAGGGGAGACCTTCTCACTCTCTACAACTCCCTGAAAGGAGGTTATAGCCAGGTGGGGTCAATCTCTTCTCCCAAGGAACAAGCGACAGGACAAGAGGAAATGGCCTCAAGTTGTGCCAGGGGAGGTTTAGGTTGGAGATTAGGAGAAACTTCTTGACCGAAAGGGTTCTCAAGCATTGGAACAGGCTGCCCAGGGAGGTGGTGGAATCGCCGTCCCTGGAGGTATTTAAAAGCCGGGCAGACGTGGTGCTGAGGAACATGGTTTAGTGGTCATTTTGGCAGTGTAGGTTTATGGTTGGACTTGATGATCTTGAAGGTCTCTTCCACCCCAAGTGATTCTATGATTCTATGAAGAGCAGAAGGTGTTTGAGGATGCTGAATTGCTGTCTTTGCTGGGTGACCTCTAGCTCATAACTGAACGCCAGGTGGCTGAACGGTGGCTATTTACGGCATCAAGTACTCCAAAGGGCTGTGAGGGAGCTCTGGGGAACTGCAGACCTGGTGGCCAGGTGTCTGTATGGAGCACGTCCATTGGAAGTGGCCTGAACAGCAGTTAATCCTCACCTGGACACACAGAATAAATTAGGGAAAAGTTAACGCGACGTGAGGCTCCGCCGGTCTGTTGGGGTGTACTCGGAAGGGTGATCGCCCATGTGGAGGGGAATCCAAGTTGATATTTTCCCCGAGTTCTCAGAAATTTGGTCAGCAGCGCAGAACCGGGAAGTGGGTTTTCAAGCTGTGTGGTTAGGTTTGCAGGAAGAGGCGCTGGGAGCTGTTGGGAACACTGAAAATATATCTCCAAACGTGACTGGTTATATTAATAGAAGCTGAATTAGTTGTGGGCTGCGGGAGATAACACCTCTGGCTCAAAGTCCTGGCATGGCAGCCTGGGAGAGACTGTGCAGGGCTCATCAACCCCTTTTCCATGCCCTTTTCCAGGTGTCTGGCGCTCACAGGTTTTGAGCCCAATGAACCCGATACTCTGTTCTCCTGGGAAGGGCAGCACTTCCAAAGGCGCCCCGTTTCCTGAGCAAGCACTGGAAAAAATGGTGATGTAACAGGGGAGGAGAACAGCAATTCTGAACACTTTCTAGTTTAATGTGGCTTCAGAGCTACACATTGTCATTCAAACTTTATTGTAGTCAAATCTCAGTGTAAATAATAGTACTAAAAAACAAAAAAGAGCTATGCAAAAGAGGAAAACATGCTATCAGGAAGATCAGCCTTATTTTGGAAGTGGTTATATTACACTTGCTCTTTTCTTCTGGGAGAAGAATCTTCAATTAAATATATTTTCTTGTTTCCTAGTGCTCTGTAAGATGTTCAGATGGGTTTCTGCAACCTGACATGTTCAACATGTACAATTTTAGAAAAGCCCCGTAAAACAAAAGCCCCTTGGTGGGGAACACTGTAGCAACCGGGTGGTTTTTTCCCTGATCTCTGTCTTGCAGTCAGCTTTGTACAGAAAAAAGGAAAATGTGTTTGCTTCAGTAGTTGTTTAATTAGTTTCTGATTTCTCTTATGAAAGTTTATCTTGAAATCTGAGCATTGTGTTTTGATGAGTCAGGCTTTTTGTTTAGAAAATGGTTTCTTTCTAAACAGCGAATTAACAGGGTTATCTCTAATTTGATTAAAATGACCAAGTCCTTTGCTGCTTTCTTTGGAATAAATGTCCTTTACAGTATATCCAGGTCTTCTTGATAGTTTTTCTTGTTTTTACTCCAGTTTAGTATTTGAGTCACCAAACTGCTGAAAGAAGAGCGCCAGGATAGTAGGAGATTGAATGGGAATAATGCAATTCAGCACTCGTGTTTTGTTGCATTCTCCTCTCATCTGTTTCAAATTTAACATTTAATGAAATAAAACTGTTGGGAAAAGGGATGTGAGGCGGGGGGGTGGGTGAGGAACACTTTCCCCTCCAGCTTTGCCCTGTCCTGTTTCTGCCGTTTGGGAGGATTCTTTGGGTATTTGAGCAGATCTTACATAAGCTTAAAGTCTTGATGACGTGATTTCATCCTGTAGTCCCAGGTCTTCATTCACTCTGGGTTTTTTAGTGTAACCAAAGTCTGAAACTTGGAAAGGAAAACTGACTGCAATAGAAATTTATGAAAATTGTCAGTGGGGTAATTGCTTATTTTCGTAACGAGATGACTTAGAAAGCTGGAGCAAGCGATGCCGACTGCCTTTTTCTTCTTTCATCCTCCTCCTCTTATACACAAGTTTCTACCTTGAGTCACACATGAGGAATTTCTTCTGAAAGAGGCAATTTTGAAAGCCTTTTGAAGGTGCTGAAAACAAGATTTTTAGATGGGAAATGACGTGGAGAGGTCTACTACTGTGACACAGCTCTGAGGAGTCAAAACCAATTTGACAAGTTGGAACGGAGAGATGGAAGTACCCGATCCTCCTCCTGCCATGTCTATATGTTAATTAAATAACTGAATTCTCCTCAAAGCTGTCTCCCCTACCGGGACAGAGATTTTTTGGCGGCCCACGTTGGAAATAAACTTATCTACAGGGAAAGAGAGAGGGGTTTTGATTTTTTTTCCCCCTCTTTCTGGGAGCATTAATAGGAGCAACTTTCTTCCTAAAGGCTTGCCAGAGTATTCCAGGCAACAGCTGCTCAACAGATTCACGCTGGGATGCTCCGACTGGTCTAACCCAAAACTAAACCACTTGGGCTGACCCCGGAGAGGGCTGGATTGCTGTCTGCTCTCTCCAGCAGTGATCAGTTTGATAACAAATTGCTATTCCATTTACTCAAAATGACAGAAAAGTGTTGCATAGTGATAAGCAACATGGAAATTGAGGTAAAATTCTCTCTGGAAGCAGGGACTGCATATAGGTTAGCCTTTTAGGTGAAATTATTTTCTTTTGGAATATGCAAATTTATTGCAAACTTCATTATACTAGCCATTAGTGAACACTTCACACAGAACTATCTATTATTTTATTCTGTATGTATTTAAAATACATAGAAGCCTTTCAAAATCCAAGTTATTGTCACCCTTGAAAATTGATGAGGCACGCCTATTCATACAGAAGGGGATTTTGATCAATTATTTGTTTTTATTTGGGAGAGGCGGTAATAATTTACATAAGTTATCATTAGATTCGTCAAAATACTTTTTCAGAAGGCTCATTCCTTTCTGATGCTGCCGAACAGCTTTTGTAACGTTACTGCTGTGGGTTGTTGTCAGTGTCTGTGCCGTGCGCGGAGCTGCTCGTCCTGGGAGACGGAGGGGGGGAAATGGTTTTCCTGCAGGTCTCTGGTTGCAGAATCCGCTCCTCTGGAGAAGGTTATTCCTCATTTTTACAAAAATCGTTTTTGGAAGCGGTAATAGGCAAAACCTTGATGTTACGGACTTCTCAATTTAAAAATTCTTCTTTAAACTCTTGAGACAGGTTTTGATAGTAGCTTATTTTGACTCTCCTTTTCCCATGGCTGTTCTTCCATCACCAGCTTGCTGGACTCTCTTCCTGCTTATTTTATTTTTTTTTGCTCTGTTCCTCTTTCCACCTTCATTTCCTTCAATTTTCTTGTTTTAGGAGCTTATCTCCTAAACTAAACATGTTTTCTGAAAGTTTTGGAACAAGCACGATGTTTCCAAACACCACATTGTTCTCCCTACTTGTATGTTCTGTGCTACCCACGACGCTGTGATAACCGGGTGAGGAAAAGACACGGGCTTTAAAATGTAGGTCAAAAAGCATTTATACACTGAAATAACAGAAGGGGAAAAGCTGTTACTGTTACACAACAGTTTCTGTAAAATAATGCTGGATTATCTTAAGGAAGGGTGCTAACCTGTAATTTCATTATTTTAATGATTTTTTTAAAATTTATACCTAAAAATCCTGACTGCACATAGCTGGTATATTAGTGCCACAGCAAAAATAATCACATGGTCTGTAATTTTCTCTTTTTAAGGCTCTTACCTCAGCAAAACAAAGAGTCATTTGGGATCAGAGGCAGCACCGAAAGCTCCATCGCTCGTGTTTTGGGTGTAGTCCAGCTGTGTTGAAGCTGACAGTTATTTGTTCCAGGAGCTCTGTGAATCAATAGCACTGCAGCGCTTAAAACATTTTAGGATGAGGGAGACTTCGGGAAAGTCTACTCTCTGCAGCATTACGTAGCCATTGGGCAGCGTCCAGCACGTGAGTCAGCCTTTGGAACGGCGGCCGTCGTTATTAACTAAAGATGGGGAAGGGGTGAGGCACAAAGTGCCCAATTCTACTCTCCTTAAATCATAGGATCGCAGAACGGTTTGGATTGGAAGGGACCGTAAAGCTCATCCAGTGCCACCCCCTGCCCTGGGCAGGGACACCTCCCACCAGACCAGGTTGCCCTGTCCAAGCCCCGTCCAACCTGGCCTTGAACCTCCAGGGATGGGGCAGCCACAGCTTCTCTGGGCAACCCCGGCCAGGGGCTCCCCACCCTCACAGGCAGGAATTCCTTCCCAATATCTCATCTAAATCTCCCCTCTTCCAGGTTAAAACCATCACCCCTCATCCTATCACTCCATGCCCTTGTAAAAAGTCCCTCCCCAGCTTTCCTGGAGCCCCTTTAGGGACTGGAATGGCCTCTAAGGTCTCCCTGGAGCTTTTTCTTCTCCAGGCTGAACCCCCCCAGCTCTTTTGTTACACAGAGATAGCGAATTTCATTAGTTCATCCTCTTCTGGCAGAGGAAGACTGAAAGCATAGTTGAACTTCAGCTGTACTTGTGTGGAAGGCAGGGAGAGGACAGAATAGGGTGAAAAGCTGATTTTGAGCTGAGCTCCTTGGCCAGGCTCTGCCCGGGACCTGCCCGGTGGAGGGAGTCGAGAGAATTCAGCGTGTGCCTGCGCTGCATTTGTGTTGGTAACGATGAAGTGTGGGAGTCTGTGGAACAGAAAACCAAGAGTGGTTTGCGTTAGTGTGGTTCAGGGCACCAACTGGCCCAGGTTGCCCAGAGAAGCTGTGGCTGCCCCATCCCTGGAGGTTCAAGGCCAGGTTGGACAGGGCTTGGAGCAACCTGATGTGGTGGGAGGTGTCCCTGCCCAGGGCAGGGGGTGGCACTGCGTGGTCTGTAAGGTGGTCTAGCCCAAACCAGTCTGTGATTCTATAATCATAGAATCATAGAATCACTTGGGCTGGAAGAGACCTTCAAGATCATCGAGTCCAACCATAAACCTGTGCCAAAACCACCCCTAAATGTACCTTTCTGTAACGCTTATAAGGAGCTGATGCAGGGGGAGGCTCCCGGCTACCCTGGGATGGTCAGTCCATCCTTCATACTATGGAAAAAGAGTTCTGGGTTTCCTCCAGCATCGTCATTGTCCGTAGGTAGATTGGGGTGTATCTGTACAGGTGTATGCACACACACAAAAATGTGTATATATTTGTGTATATGTATTGTAGTCAAACCATGGAATGAGTCCAGACCTACTGAAATTCCTGCCTGGAAGAACGCTTTGTCAATCAGGCCAGGAGATGTAAATAACCCTTTTTTAGTGAAACATTCCTTTCAGAGCTGAAACTGAATTTAGTAGATTGAAGCCTTTTGCTAATGTGTGATGATTTCCTTTTATCAATGCCTCTTAAGCTGAAGAAAACCTTTTTTAAATTAAAGTACTAATTCATCTATAAACTATGTGACATTGTGAAGTGGTAGCATAGAGCGTGCAGTAGAGTTAGGAAGCCCGATAGGCTGAACACAATGCTAATGGAGATAAAATGGTTGCTCGGAAAGAACAAACACGTCCTGGTTTTTCTTTGGTTTATTTTTATTTGGTAGTAGATTAGATGCTTGACAAACAGCACCAGGGTTGATCCCAATGCTCCGTGCAGACGTACAAAAGGATAAACCATCCACAGCTCCTGCTATTTGGAGTGTTCTGGGTGTCGGAAGGGCCGCGCCGCTCTCCCGTGCTGCTCATTCCAGCCTCGGGAATGAGGGCGTCAGGAGTGACCGGGAGGGGTGCACAAGTTTGCAGAATATTATGAATTGGGCGGATGGCTTTTGTTTCTCAGGTGGGCAAACTTTCCAAATACTCTGAATCAGTGTTTTTAAAGAGACTCTTCAAAGGCCCCTCTGTGGAGCGCGTGGTGTTGCAGCTTTTCGTACGGTATTTTCTGCAGTTTGGTTCAGCAGGGCTTTACTGCAGCCCTGTGCGTCTCCTCCAGCTGCGTGTGGGCTTATGTGTGCTTTCTAATTCACACCTGGCTGTAGCGTTGGGTGCCAGGGTTATTTCTCTGCTGTCGTCGGAGGAAAGAGCTTAGAGCATCTCGGGTCCTGCACCTTGGTCACAACAACCTCATGCAGCGCTACAGGCTTGGGGAGGAGCGGCTGGAAACTGCCTGGCGGAAAAGGATCTGGGGGTCCTGGTGGACAGTCGGCTGGACATGAGCCAACGTGTGCCCAGGTGGCCACAAAGGCCAATGGCATCTTGGCCTGGATCAAGAACGGTGTGACCAGCAGGAGCAGGGCAGTGATGGTGCCCCTCTACTGGGCACTGGTGAGGTGCGGCTCGAGTGCTGTGTTCAGTTTTGGGCACCACAGCACAGGAGAGACATTGAGGGGCTGGAGTGTGTCCAGAGAAGGGCAACGGAGCTGGTGAGGGGTCTGGAGAACAAGTCTGATGAGGAGCGACTGAGAGAGCTGGGGTTGTTCAGCCTGGAGAAGAGAAGGTTGAGGGGAGACCTTCTCACTCTCTCCAACTCCCTGAAAGGAGGTTGTAGCCAGGTGGGGTCAATCTCTTCTCCCAAGGAACAAGCAACAGGACAAGAGAAAATGGCCTCAAGTTGTGCCGGGGGAGGTTTAGGTTGGAGATTAGGAAAAACTTCTTTACCCAAAGGGTTATCAGGCATTGGAACAGGCTGCCCAGGGAGGGGGTGGAATCGCCGTCCCTGGAGGTATTTCAAAGCCGGGCAGACGTGGTGCTGAGGGACATGGGTTAGGGGTGGTTTTGGTAGTGTAGGTTACGGTTGGACTTGATAATCTTGAAGGTCTCTTCCAACCCAAGTAATTCTATGATTCTGTGATCTCCCATCTCCGCTGGCGAAGCAGCGTTGGTGGTGGTCGGCCGGTCTTTGCGTTGCAGCCACCCAGTCTTCCATAGGGTGGCTCGTCTAAAAAGAGGAGCCACCTGTGGGTTGATAGTCAACGGGCAATCCTGAATCCCAGGTAACAGAATTCTTCCTCTTTAGAAGGGCAGTTTCTCTCAGGCACACTTTTTCTTTCCCCCCAAAAAAATACGTTTTATACAATTTAATTTAGACTCCTGTCTCTTTTGAAGACGGGACTTCAGTCATTGGTGACAGCTTTGTACTACACTGTCCGTGTGGGTAATAAGGAGAATTGGCATGAAAACCAAGAGGCAAATATTTTATATCTTTGTCCCCGCTGGAAGATAGACCACCTGCTGCAGAAAGTGTCATAAATGAGCCAAGTAATTAAACTTTCTGAATGCCTGCCCTGGTAATTGTTCTGCATTACGTGGTTAATTCCTACCCTAGAATTACCATCGCTTTGCTTGCGCAGGAAAAAGTGCTGTCAAAGTCAAACGAGAATTTTATTTGAACTGAAGGAAGGATTTTCAGTTTTGCTCTACTGGCTTGGATACCGATGGGGATTAATATCGCTAAAAACTGCCCCAAAATGGGCAGTATCTGTTTTAAGTAATTTCTTTAGCTATTTAGATTTAACTTCCTACATTTAGAATGGTTTTGATTGGTTTTAAAGATCATCTAGTCCCACCCCCCTGCCCTGGGCAGGGACACCTCCCACCACACCAGGTTGCTCCAAGCCCCGTCCAACCTGGCCTTGAACCTCCAGGGATGGGGCAGCTACAGCTTCTCTGGGCAACCCCGGCCAGGGGCTCCCCACCCTCACAGGCAGGAATTTCTTCCTGAGATCTCATCCAAATCTCCCCTCTTCCAGTTTGAAGCCGTTCCCCCTTGTCCTGTCATTACATGCCCTGGTAAAAATTCCCTCCCCAGGTTTCCTGAAGCCCCTTTAGGGACTGGAAGGGGCTCTAAGGTCTCCCCGGAGACCTGACTTTGATGGTAAGATCTGCCCGTGCTCGCAGGAGGATGTCCAGGACCAAGGCTAAATGTTGTGCGTGGAAAGTCACTTATATAAAAAGATCAGCGTTATCCTCTAATGTTTGCCTAAAAAACAGCAAAACAGATTTCTGAATTTATGGCGTTGCCATTTGTTATTTATTCCAGTAGAAAACTAATGCCCAAATATGTATCTGTCAGGATAATCTTCATTTGGACAGGAGTCAGGAGTGGTTAATGCTTTTAACATGAAAATCCTCCTTTCGTGTAATCGGGTTACGTATGCGTGAGGAGGGCTTTTTGTCTTTTTCAGGTGCAGAATATCTGAAATAAAAGAAACTATTGCTGTGTGGCTTTTTCCTGATCTGCAGTTACGCTGTGATTATATTGACTTGAGCCCTTGAAAATGAACTGTTTTCTTTAAGTCATGTTGACATCGCGTGTCTCGCCTGGTGCTAACGTCCCGCTTGAAGACTTAAGTCATGCTTTTTAGGGAATAAAAAACATAAATACTGTAAAATGACATGTGTGACGGAACTCAGAAGCGCAGTGAGAATTCAGCACGTTTTCGGTACCGAGTTCTTTGTTGTCCTCAAAAGAAAAAAGGGTGAGTCAGGCTGGTGAATCCGGGAGCCGCTGGCTTAGTCCTCTGGAGGCGGCCGGAGTTAATCGGGGGAACGTCAGCAGCTGGGCTCACTCCGCGACCGGGAGCAAAGACGATCCCGAAGATTTGCGGAGATAAAAGCTGCGCTAAAGAGGAGCTTTTTTTTGCCATGTTGGCCACGTGTGGGCGGGAGCCGACCTGGTGGGTGCTGTCTAGGGAAAGGGGCAGGTTTCGTGTCTTCCACCGGCTTCGGATTCCGTGGAGAAAGCGGCGGCGGCACCGTTAGCCCGTTCTGTGGCAGAGTTCTTCACAGTCTCTCCCAACCTCAGTGGTTCTGTGGTTCTTTTGAGGGTTGGTCACCCCGATAATCTCAATTCCCAAGCCTTCTTCCAGCAGTCCCGTCGCAGGCATTCCCGGCTCTTGAACTGGGAGAACCGCGTTTGCTCTGTATTTCACAGCAAAATGAGCATTGCTGAGTGTCGCGTCGCGTGATGTGTGGTTCTAGTGTTAGCCAGAAATGATAAAGAAAGAAAAGAAGAGCTATTTCTAATACATATTATAAAAATAACTTGTTACTGGGGCCGCGGTGAAGCATTTGAAATAAACGTATTTGTTAAAACTTCAGTTACAAATGAAATATCAGTAGATTGACCCATGCAGAATTATTATTCCACGCAATTTTCATGCCATAGCAATAATCTGATCAATATTTATGTGTTTTCATTACGTCAGTGTCTGGCACGAGATCAGGATTACTGTGAATAATTTTCCCCTGCGGTTGGGCAGTTTGCAGGCTGACGGGATGCTTGTGTGTGCAAGGGGGGGTTGTTTTGGGGTTGGTTTTTTATGTGATTGACGATTTGTGGCATTCGGCGTGGGGTTGTGTGTCTGACATCCATGAGCTTCCCGTGCCGGTGGGACGCGGCAGGTCCCCGCGGGGGGAGAAGGGGGCTTTGGGGCTGCTCTTATCTCAGGCAGCTCCCGCATTCCTCCTGCCCGGCCTGGCTCATGTTACGCCGGCCGTGGGCTCCGGAGCGGAATGTGCTGGAAATATAGCTAATATCCATCCAGGATTTCCATGTGCAAAATGGCAGCATGGTACCTTTTTTTTTTTCCCCCTCTCATCGGGTCAAGTCTCCCGGTTCGGATCGTTACGGGAAAGGTTGGGTGTGGAAGGGAGGGTGATTCCTTGCCCATGTTCTGCTTCGCAGGGACTTGCAGTTGGAAAACCGTACCCTAAATGATGTCTCTGCTTTCCCCACCCCCCTTTTAAAAATTCCTGGGGTGGTTTCTGTGCCAGCTCCGTGCGCGCCCGCCGCGTCCATCCTCTCCGCTTGCCCGGCGGCAGCCGTAGCCCTGCTCAGCCCTTCCCGATCTGGGGCCACCAGCAGCTGCCCGCGGGCTCCTCCGAAGCCGGAGATTTATCGCTGCCTCCGAGGTCGTGGTTCGACCTGGTGGGCTTTTATTACGGGAGAGGCAAGAGAACAAACCTGCCTCCCCCCTACCCCACTCCATCTTCAGTTTCAGATCCCAAATTTAATGTGCAGGAGAGAGGACTAGAAATATAAATTATGGAAGTTGAGGCCGTTACGCTGGGAGTGAGAGGGGCTGACCCACGCCGCTGTCGGCAGAGCGGCTTTTCAAATTAGCTTGGCACTTTTAAGGGGCATGTGAGTTTAACTTTGAAATGCAATATAATAATCTCTGTGTCTAACTTACTCACTACTTCTATTTCTCTGGTCTGGCAGGAATATCTGTTTAAAACCCTATTAATACAAGTGGTTTTGTAATTATTTTATTATGAACAAATGTTGCACAGAACTTTGTGTCTTTTAGAATTCAGACTGTTAAAAAGTGGAAAAATCCAATTTCTGTAGCTTTAGCGGTCAGTACTGCTTTGTTACAGACAGTTTTACTTTTTCCCTGTTCTTTATTTAAGTCTCTTGAATCTTTTCTGGATTTGCAAGGATAAAAGTGGAGTGCTCGTTTTTTTGTCTTGGACAGCATTAGCTTTACTCCGATCTTTTGTGTTGAACACCAAATCCATTTGGTCAGACATTGGGAATGTTTTGAAATTGAAATTTTATGTTCAAAGGAAACAATTACCGAACGCAATTTGTATATTCATTTTAGATATTTATAGTTAAAATATCTTAAATCCTGATGGGCTCTGCGTACCTCTCCGCGATCTTGGCTTTTCTACAGTTGCTGAATCCAGGCCCACTTGCTTCCTATAAAACAAGTTTATTTAATAAAATAAAAAAAAAAAAGGAAGCGCTCAAGAGTATCAAGAATGTGCCTGGCTACTCGCACACTTTAAAGTAAGACTGTGCAGTTTGAAAGTTTTAACAAGAGCCATCTCCTTTGTAAAGAATGCAGATAAGTTTTTTTTCTCTTTTCTGGCCAACAAAAAAAAAAAAAAGGGGTAACCTGATATGAGTCTGACAGTGTCGTTTAGTTAAGTGCTTCCATCTGTTGCTTGCTATTTCCCTTACTCATGACCTCTCCTTCTCTCTCCCCCTCCTTCTCTTTAGCCCCTTTGAGGAAAGCAAAGTTTGTTGAGAGCCCTCGAATCCCCGAGTCCGAGCTTGGCTCGCCAACGCTTTCTTCAGCCCAGAAACTGGATGTTGATGCGTACTGCCCCGGTAAGCTGCGTGCGACGGCGCCGCGCTGAGCGAGGGGGAGCCGGCAGTTCAGCCCACCGGGGCATTGCCCTGGAGCGTACGGCTCCTGCTTGGAGCTGGTTGATTTGGACCTTCCCCAGCCGGGTTTTATTGACTGGCAAACTTGAATCAAGCCTTAGTTTCTAATTGCTGCTCGTTTGCATTGGTTACTTGCAATTTGGTGCATGTTCCAGGCTGGCCTCGTGGCCGCTCTCCCCTCAGGATAATTTAGAAGATGTAGAGAGTTGCTTTTCAGAAGATAAAAATGATCCAATAAATGTAGCTCTTTAAATTTAATTTTTAATGCTAGTCTTTGGAGAGGCTGGACTAAAACCACACTTCAGAACAGCATTAAATCACCTAATGCAAAACCATGGGATCCCGTTTACCTGCGTCCGAGCGTATTGCTTTTTGATTCATGTTTTTTAAAGAAATAGCTTCTAGTTCACTACTACCCTGTAGTAATTGCTCTTCAAAGTCCACATCTTGCCCGAGGCCTCTGGTTGAAACACACACAGAAGTGGGTCGTGTCCCTCCCTGCCGTAACCCCGCGTGCGGCGGATGGTTGGGGCAGTTCCATAAATACCTCCGGGCCCGGACAGACCTCGTGCAGATGTGTGAATGCCATTAAAGCTGCTTTTATGTACCGTGTCTCGCCGCCAGCTCCGTATCATTCCCTGGATTCTTCCCAACTTGGAAGTGGCAAGCTGGGGAGGGCTGGAAGTGGCAGCCTGGGGAGGGCTGGATGCTGCGGTGGAGGTGCTGCCCTCGGAGCAGACTGGGACTGGTGCTGTCTTAAAGCAGCAGCTTTAAGCTGCATTTCGATGTATTTTTTCCTAAATTCTGTAGTTTTCTACCCTGGCTTTCCCTAGTTTATGAACCAAAGAGAGCCGCGTTCGGCACAGGCCTTGCATGGAGTAACGGGATGTCGAGTGTTTTGAAAAGGCCTATAAATATGTGACATCTTCCTCTTAAATCTATAGTTAAATAGTTAAACCTATAGTTAAATCTACAGTAGAAGAGGTTATATTAATAAATGATTCTCTAAAATCAGGTGATCGCTTATTTCAGTGGCTGGTGAGCTTATAGAGGATTCGCAGTCGGAGGAATTAATTGAATGTTGTCCAGATTTTGCATGTGGGCTTTCTTTAATGTCTTGTGTTTGAAAGAGGAGTTGTCTTAGGGGGGAAAGAAAAAAAAAAAAAGGACAGTCCCTGTGCTTGGAAGTGCCTCCTTTGAGGCCATAGCTGCTGTGGAAACCTCTCCTTCTTTTTCAGTCATCATGAGCTCAAATTAAAATTTTGCTGTTGCAGCCCTTTCTTCTAACTAAATAGCTTCTACTGTCATGTTTATAATTGTTAATAATTATAAACTTATTACGGTTGGATCCGCAGAGAATTATAATTGAATTGTAAATTTGGCTTAAAAAGCATCCATCCCGCCTTCCCATGGTGTGTGTGGTGCCGGCGTGTGTCTCCCCCTGCCCTGGCTCCGCTTCCCAGGGTTTTTGGGAGGGCAGGATTCAGCCGGCTCTGACGAGGGGAGCCGCGATGTATTGGGTGGGGTTTTATTTTTTTTGCTTTTTCATCTCCTTCTCTTGCTGATAGTGTAGTGATCTGAAAGGAAAAGTGGAGTTTCCTGCTGCCTTGAAGTATCATTAAAGAAACGTGAAGCATCATTAGGGAAGGGAAGAGCCAAGAGGGGGAGAGTTGTCGCAGCGGGCGCTAGTGAACGGCACTGACGGAGGAAAGGGGGGAACTTCAGGTGAGGGGTTTCAGGCTGCTGAAATGCACTTGCCAGGGGAGCTGCTGGAGCCCCTCTCCCTGCTCTCCGTGCCTGCTCCGCGCCCGGCACCTGGCCTCGTTGGGAATCCTGCAATTGCCCGGGTCCGAGTTCTGCCGCTTCTGAAGAGCCCGGCCAGGTTTGTGCAGTGCGAGACAGGCAGGTGGAGAGGGAACGGGGAAATCCGCTGGGAAAGGGCTTCTGAAGCTGTTCGTAGAAGGATGTTCCTGAAGTTTTCTTCTTCAGGAAGGCTCCTGGCTTCCTCCCACTCCGTGGCACTGGCGACCAGTCACCCCGTGGCTCATCTTCTGCGGCAGAAGCGGATTACGCTTCACCCGCCTGGATTTATGGTTCCTGCTGTGAAAACAGCGGTAACGTGAGGGCTGGAGGTTTCGCTGGGCTGGAAGGCTGGAGCTCAGGAGATGAGACCTCGGAGAGGAGGAGGAGGTGGCTGGGGAAAGATCCTTGTGTAAAGAAGAGAAGAAAGAACAAAGATCTGGACAACTCACAGGGACCAAAGGACTTTGAGTCTGGGCGTAGCGTCCAGCTCCTGCTGGGAAGGTGGAGGAAGATGGGCCAAGTCCTCCTCTAGGCTGTGGCAAAGCCTGCAGGCAGTGCCTATGATCAGTTTTCCAAGGAAATGCAGCTCCTTTCTTCAGTGGTAGGGCTTATTTTAACCCTCTAAAACATGCGCATCCCGTGCAGGATGTTAGCACGCGGTGTTAAATCCTGAGCGTCTCCAGGAATAATGGTATGAGCTGAAAGAAGGAAAAAACCCAAGGCTGAAGTTATGCTCAAGCCTGGCAATTGAATGGAGGTGGAGAGGTTTGTAAAGTGATGCCTGACAAGTAATGTAATTAATTATACACTTAAAGGCAGTTTAAAACACCAAATAGCAATGAGGAGAGAACATTGTCTACTCTGCATATAGAAACGGTGCTTTCAATTTGAGACGCCTAGAGATGAATTTTTGCTCAATTCGAAAATGTTTATTTTAAGGCTTCAGGCACATCTGAGCACGTTGCGGGGAGGTGGTTTCCTGAGCAACCACCGTGCCACCGCTTGGCCTCTCGCGCTGCTGCGGGGACTTTGACGTCCTGCAGTGGGAATCGGGGTACGAGGTGATGTGCTCTGGACAGTTTAACTTGGAGGAAGGAAAAAAGAAGAACTGGTTGGCTAGCATCTTTTGAGGGAAGTTCTAACCAGAAGGGCATAGTAAAGCATTAAGCTTGATAGAATTTTTTTTCTTTTTTGGAATGGTATTCTTTGTTTTGCCAAAGAAGGCCATTACATTCTCTAAGATGAATTTAATATATTTAAGTGAAAGCAGAAGTTGGACCACATTTTATAGTTGTTGCGTTTAAGACGATGACAAAAAAACCCTGTTTTGTGGCTTTGAGAAACCCATTTCTATCAGAATGATATTTCTGTATAGGTTTTTGTGATCGCGGTCATCATGGAGAGTTCAACCGAGCCCTTTTTGCCTTGGAGTGCCTGTGGTGGAGTTGTTCCTTGTTTCCTGACTTAGTAGTGACTATAAGGAGGATCTGAAAGGAGTTTGAACCATCCTCCCTCCCTGTCTCTGCTCCCATCCTGCAGCCACTGTTCCGCAGAGGCGTTGGCCTTTCCCACCTTCTCAAACCTTCCGAGACACTGGGACAGCTCAGGGATGACACCGGCACGGCCATCATCGCCCTTTAAGGGGGATAACATGGAAGAGCAGGGGTTGACCTTCAAACCTTTCCTGTGATGGTCTGGTGATTGACAATTTAATGTGTAATTTTTTAATTTTTTCCCCCAAATGCATCACACCTCGCTCCTCCTGCCTAGTGGCACTGCGTTGGCAGTGAGTGGTGTCCTGGTTTCTTGGTTCTACTAAGTTGTGTGTCACGGGGGCATCTTCCTTTGAACTGCTTTTTGTTTTTCTCCTGGTAGCTAAAAGATAGTTTGACTTCCACATGCTCAGGAAGCCTGTTGGAAACGGGCTGAGATGGATGATGCTTTCAGGTAATTGCCTTTTGGCTTAGATGAATGTTTGCGGTCGCATTTTCCGTGATTTATTACCTTGTCGTTACGTTTCAAAGGCTAAGTACGTTATGACATTATCTTTTTAATTTGATTAAATTCTTCTTCAGAAATTTTGGGACACAAATCTCCAACGTCTGCTCGGGGACTGTTTGCTGGTTCCACGTCAGGCTGGCAGGCATCTGTTTCCATCCCTAATTGCGTTAGGTACTGTGGCACCATTCATCTCGTTGCTCCTTTTCCGCTTTCTTTGGTTAAAGACTCGTTGAGGTTGACATCCACTTGCTGTTGCTTCTTTTCTTTTCATCATGTTAAACGTGTATTTTTTATTTTGCGCAAACCCCACGCTTCTCTTAAGCGCAACAAAACATTTTTCAGGTGTTAGAAAAAGGCCTTTGACGGGGAATGTGGGAAACAAGGTTGTGCTCTGATTTTTCATGGTGAAAATACAGGCAATGAGCCAAAAAAACCCGCAAATCCCAGACAAATTCAACCAGCGGGAACCTTGTCCAACCTCTGTCATAGTGGACAGTGATGAATTGGGAGGAAGGCAAGGGAATAATCAAACCATCCGTGGCCTGACAAATGGTCTTGCTGTTGAATCCGGTGGGTGTCCCAGCATTATCAAGCCCACTGACCTGAAGGGAATGGGAAATCGTTGTGATCAGCCCTAATTGCAGAAGGGAGTCGTGGCAATTCGGTACGTCGGTTGCTATGGAAGCGATTGACTTTTCTCACACTTCTCTGGGGAGGACAGTGCTGGTTCCTTCTGCCGTACTGAGAGGTAGAAACAGCTTCAGAATAAATTCCTGGATTAACCACTGAAAACTTAACCACCCAGAATAAAACAAAAATACCCTCATCCCTGACCCTGGCCTGAATTTCTGCTGCTGAGAGAGGAGTATTGAAGGAATAATGCAGTGATAGGAGGAGGGGTAATGGCTTCAAACTGGAAGAGGGGAGATTTAGATGAGATATTGGGGAGAAATTCCTGGCTGTGAGGGTGGGGAGCCCCTGGCCGGGGTTGCCCAGAGCAGCTGTGGCTGCCCCATCCCTGGAGGTTCAAGGCCAGGTTGGACGGGGCTTGGAGCAGCCTGGTGTGGTGGGAGGTGTCCCTGCCCAGGGCAGGGGGTGGCACTGGGTGGTCTTTAAGGTCCCTTCCAACCTTAACCATTCCACGTTTCTAAGATTTTTGGACTTTGAGGTGTGTGTCTCTGGGATTAGCCGCAGAGCACTTGCTGTTAGGTGGAGTTGGGTTTGCTGCCAACTGAAAGTTGCAGCTTGGAGAATAGTGGCTGGGGTTAGGATTTAGGGTTTATTGAACCTTCTTGTCAAAGGGGAGATGCTTAAGACAAAAACTGAAAATAACACAAGTCCCATATACTGTTGCCATATGTTAAATAATTTCAGATAACATGGTATTCTTGAAGCTTCCTGATGTGCTTTACTAACCAACTTCCCTTTACGAGCTAGGGTTTTGTTTCATCTATCTGAGGGAAAAATCAAAAGGGGAAAAAGGGGGGGAAAAGGCTTTAAGTGATCCAAATTCTGTTTGTGTGACGAAATGTCCAACTCGGAAGTGTTGCCAAAATATAGAATCACAGAATCACCACGGTTGGAAGGGACCTCTGGAGATCAGCTAGTCCAACCCTCTGCCAGAGCAGGGTCACCCAGAGCAGGGTGCACAGGATGGTGTCCAGGCGGGTTGGGAATGTCTTCAAGAGTTGGAGACTCCACCACCTCTCTGGGCAGCCTGTGCCAGGGCTCTGCCACCCTCAGAGTAAAGAAGTTCCTCCTCATGTTTAGATGGAACTTCCTACGTTCAAGTTTGTGCCTGTAACCTTAGATGGTCCCTGAAGTGTGTTTCACATCAGATACTTTAGCAGCAGCAGAAGCTCCTGCAGCCTGGCACCTTTGGCTGCCCATCCGGATGGGTCCTGGGGAGTCTAGGGGGTTGTTTTGCCTTGTTAAAAGGAGTGCTCGCTTTCAGTTGGGCAACAGTAACTTTTTTGTGCTAATACTTGGGCTTATTGAATATTTATAGCTTTCCGTCTTGCCAGTGAGTAAATATGTACACAAGGAAACCAACCCTGTTGATTTTTCAGCTGTTGGCGATGGGCCTGCACAGATCAGTGGAAAACTTCCTTTTCTTCCATATGTGAGCAGATGTGACTTAGGTGCTTGATGTGAGACTTTCTTGTATGGATGGAGCGTCGGAGACCTTCCCTGTACAGTGTACCTGTCCTTTTCATTGCTGATGGACAACATAAGGTAGGGTCAGACGTTCTCTTGAGTGAGTGACTCCTGCCAGAGGAGTTTCCTCTGCCCTGGTGAGGCCACAACTCGAGTCCTGTGTCTAGTTCTGGGCTCCCCAGTTTAAGAAAGACAGGGAACTGCTGGAGAGGGTGCAGCGAAGGGCCACGAAGATGATTAGGGGGCTGGAGCATCTTTCTTATGAGGAAAGGCTGAGGGAGTTGGGTCTTTTTAGTCTAGAGAAGAGAAGGCTGAGGGGGGGACCTCATAAATGTTTACAAATCCTTAAAGGGAGGGTGCCAGGAGGATGGGGACGGGCTTTTTTCAGTAGTACCCAGGGAAAGAACAAGGGACAATGGGTATAAACTTGAATATAGGAAGTTCCATCTCAACATGAGGAGAAACTTCTTTCCTTTGAGGGTGGCAGAGCCCTGGCACAGGCTGCCCAGAGAGGTGGTGGAGTCTCCAACTCTGGAAACATTCCAAACCCGCCTGGACACCATCCTGTGCCACCTGCTGTAGGGTGGATCTGCTCTGGCAGGGGGTTGGACCAGAAGATCTCTAGAGGTCCCTTCCAACCTTTAACTTTCTGTGATTCTGTGATTCCTCTACTAGTATAGTATTTTTTAAAGCAAGGGCAGCCTGCCACTGATGCTCCCAAATATTGCAGCTTGGGCAGTAGGGCTACAAAAGCGAGAAGGTCTTTGAAGCAAGGTGCTCCCAGTTATGCGGATCAGTCAGGAATCAGTTGTGTTGCGAAGCTGATGGGGGTGGGGTTTGTCTTCAGTACCATTGTGGGTCATTGTTTTGCTCCAGGGTTGTATAACGCTGACCATCCGTTCTGTTTAGCTGTCTTTGGCTGTAGAACATCATGCTTTTGCTGCAAGCAAAACTGAGGATTAGCTGAGTTCAGGGACTGTTCCACTGGGCAACGTACGTGGAATGGTTGCAGGTCTTGGCCCTCAGCCCAACACAGACCTTCAATGCTGTCCTGATAGTCCTTGCACGCTCAAGTGCTCTCTTAACACCTTGTCTGCAAATGGGTCCATCTTCAGCTCCTTGGTTGGTGTAATGGATCCATCTGTAAAACAAGATTACCTATTAGGGATGGGACAAAGACATGGCTAATAATGAAACACGTCACCATGTCTTTCACCGGAGTCAGTGGACCTTCTAATGACAGATAACTTATCTAGAATTTTGGTCTGAAGCAACTTCAGTTTTGGCTTAGATAACAGGACATTGATTTATCTTTAACGGAACGTATTTTGCAAAGCTACAAAATACCCTGTCTCAGACCGAGAAATCAGTCATATTGAAAAGTTGGAATGGAATTTTTTCCCCCCTGTAAGTAACAGGTAACAAATCTGTCTCCGTGCTTGCCTTCTGCTTAATTTCTTTTGGACTATTTATTATGCTTGGTCATCAAAGGCATCTGCTGCCAGTATCACTCTACTGAAATCTTCAGCCTTTTTTCCACCTTCAGGATCTCAATTTATTGCTGACAGAATTGATAAAATGTGCGTTTTGAACTCCCAGCAGAGCTGCTCACTTGTTGCTAAAGACTCTGGTGTTTCTCAATGTCTTCGTGAAGTGTCAGAGGAGCGTTGGTCTGCGCTTGCATGTTATAATGATAAATTCCAGCCAAAACTAAATCATCGTCCCCAGATTTTCCTTTCTTGAGGAGAAAAGACCCTTCGATGCTTCCCATTTGGGGGAGATACTACCTGTCAAATTAGATTTGGGAAATCATTTCGACTTTTGTTCATCCTGTGGTAATTCTGTTTCTTACTCGGCATCCGTTGGGCTGGGGTAGCTGCGTCGGGACGCGTTCGGCATCAGCCGCAAAGGCAGCGTCCAGGAGTCCCAGGCTCCTGCTTCAGTGCTGTTGCTGTCTTTACACAAACTTAATCTTCCATTTTAGCTTCTAGAGCTATTGATTTCTTTAGGAGATCTTAAGGTTGCGTTTAATTTGAAGTTAGCCTTCCCCTTACACTTAATCCTGTGGAAATACAGGGTGCTAAGCGAGGCAGAAAGGCAGGAGAGGATGGTTGCTGGAGTTCTTTGTCATGGTTGTGCTGATTAGTCTTCCCTTTTTCCTTCTGGCTAAGATACTTATTCCCAAATACTTTACAGTCTAGAGGAAGTGATCAATAATTCTACTTTTTTTCTTACAACGCTCTTATTTTGTTTCAACACTTTATGGAGACAAAAACCTTGATATTCATTTTACCAGCTCTAACAACAGAAGGACGGGTGGTTCCCTTTGTAGAAAACCGCTCAATTCTTTTATACGCCGGGTTCCCATCTCTTAACACGTACAGGAGCCCAGTGGATGGTCGGGGCTTTTTTTATCTAATGCAAAAAGTACCCAAACTTCAGTGATGCTATGGAGAGCTTCTCCTAAGTTGAAAATATGTGGTGCTCTGAAAGCCACACCATTACTTCTGCCCTCTTACCAGTTGCCTTGACTTCCTAACCCCCCTCCAGCCTGCAGAACAAGTGCTTCTTTAGTCTTATCCAGCGTGAATATTGTTCCCTGTGCTGTAATTTGTTTCCATCATCGTGTTCCCCCCAATCCTGTCCGTTCCCTTCTCTTGGGCAGTGCAGCTGCGCTTGGACGCCAAAGAAAGGAGATCAATTTGCTCATAACCTCCTGCACCACAATCTGCTTTATTAAGCAGAATTTTTGACATTTGATGTCAGTAACGATTGGACTCCTAATCGCTTGAAAAATAATTACTTTGAATCCAAACATGAAACTTTTGGCCAGCTGCCAGTTTGGAAGTGCAGCCTTGCTGGGAAGCATTGATTGTACTGCTGTGTCTTCAAATTCCACCAGTGGTCTGTAGCTCATTGCAGGGTCCGAAATTGTTGTATTTGGTTTGAGACTCTTTCAGCCTTCTCTGACTCCTCTACCTTCTGTCTTCTGTTTTCTCTGAGTCAAGTCTTTCTTCACCAAAAGGGTTATCGAATATTGGAACAGGCTGCCCAGGGTAGTGGTGGAGTCACCATCCCTGGAGGTGTTTCTCAGCCGTGGTGCTGAGGGACATGGGTTAGGGGTGGGTTGGGTAGTGCTGGGTTGATGGTTGGACTCAATGGTCTCTTCCAAACCAGACGATTCCATGATTCTCTGAGTCCCTGCTGGCTCTTCTGTATGTTCCCATGGGTAGTCCCCATCCTTCCCAACTAACAAGGGCAAAATGAAGTTGCAGGGCAACGGAGCTGGTGAGGGGTCTGGAGAACAAGTCTGATGAGGAGCGGCTGAGGGAGTTGGGATTGTTCAGCCTGGAGAAGAGAAGGTTGAGGGGAGACCTTCTCACTCTCTCCAACTCCCTGAAAGGAGGTTCTAGCCAGGTGGGGTCAATCTCTTCTCCCAAGGAACAAGCGACAGGACAAGAGGAAATGGCCTCAAGTTGTGCCGGGGAGGTTTAGGTTGGAGATTAGGAAAAACTTCCTTTACCCAAAGGGTTCTCAAGCATTGGAACAGGCTGCCCAAGGGAGGTGGTGGAATCGCCGTCCCTGGAGGTATTTAAAAGCCGGGCAGACGTGCTGCTGAGGGACATGGGTTAGGGGTGGTTTTGGCAGTGTAGGTTTATGGTTGGACTTGATGATCTTGAAGGTCTCTTCCAACCCAAGTAAAAAAAACCCCACAAAAACAAAAAACAAAAAAACCCACCTTGAGAAATAAAAAATTAAAAAAGCATATACAGAAAAACTATATATGTATCGTTTCCGTAATTCTATAAAATCAGTTTAGGTTTATCTGCAAGACCATACTCCCACCCTCAGCACAGGCTGCTGAGAATCCTTTCATCGTACCCCCAAGGCAGCATCCAGCCACAGTTTCAGCATTTGAGTTTCTTGGGGAGAAAAAGATGCAGAAGGGGATTTTTACAAGTACTTTTTCTTCGCCCAAGACAGCTTTGCCGGGTCAAAACACAACTAGCATCTAATGAGACATAACTTTAGGAAGGCAAATGATGACACTTTACTGTAGCCTTTCACCACCGTTAAATAGGAGGTCGTGGGTCTATAAGAGAGCAAGAACAGACCATGACAATATAAAGGCCTTGTCTTCACTTTGATATATTAGCACATTCCCACAATAAATTTTATTAAAAGCAAATCAGACTAAGTTATGACCTTTACATTTACAACAATCTCCAAAACCTACTCCCATTATATACCTAAATAAGATTTCAAAAGTACAGTTCGGATAGAAAAACTGCTACATAGGTTAATAATCTACTGTTACCACTTACTCAGATATCAAGCATAAAAACATTACTGGTTGATTCTTACTTTCCATGTCATAAATTAATTCATATATCTAAAAAAATCCCAGAAAGCTGAGACATTGTATGTTCTGCAGCATGAGAAGTGAAAGGACTGGGCATGCTTTTAACGTGCTGCAACTGCAAACTGAAATATTCTGGGGTAACCCAGCGGTGGGCTGAGACGCAGTAACGCCATCACTGCACGGACTTGCGTAAACCTGTGCTAGGAAATTCTAGTAGCAACCACAAATGTAACAGTGAATTTTCTAGGCTTTTTGGTGCTATTTTCCAACAGAACCAATGACTAGGGCTGTTGCTAACTGGCATCCCTTCAACGACTGGAGAGGGAAATCCATTTGGATGAGATCCACTTAAAACTTGTTGTTTCTCTAAACCGTAAACCGTATTAATGAAAATCTTACACCACTCAGAAAGAAAATCAACCACGCTGCCCTCACAGTGCGTTTAAGTGACCCAGCGTATGATCCGCAGTTTCACCCACAGAACTCCGGTGGAAATCCAACACGAGCTACTGAAGCGGGGACGGCAGAGGCGAGAGCCGTGCACACATCACCACGTCTCCTCTCCCTGGCAAGCAAAAGAGATGCCATGAGGAGATGGGAAGACAGGCTGGAGCCCGGAACGCCCCGGTGCCCAGCACACCTCTCCAGGCAGGCTCTGCTGGCAGCCCAGAGCGGAGCAGCACCGGAGATCTGCTCCAGATGCCAACATGTGTGGTGGGACAACGCTTCCCCGGAATCATAGAGTCACTTGGGTTGGAAGAGACCTTCAAGATCATCGAGTCCAACCATAAACCTACACTGCCAAAACCACCCCTAACCCATGTCCCTCAGCACCACGTCTGCCCGGCTTTTAAATACCTCCAGGGACGGCAATTCCACCACCTCCCTGGGCAGCCTGTTCCAATGCTTGAGAACCCTTTGGGTAAAGAAGTTTTTCCTAATCTCCAACCTAAACCTCCCCTGGCACAACTTGAGGCCATTTCCTCTTATCCTGTCACTTGTTCCTTGGGAGAAGAGATTGACCCCACCTGGCTAGAACCTCCTTTCAGGGAGTTGGAGAGAGTGAGAAGGTCTCCCCTCAACCTTCTCTTCTCCAGGCTGAACAATCCCAACTCTCTCAGCCGCTCCTCATCAGACTTGTTCTCCAGACCCCTCACCAGCTCCGTTGCCCTGCAACTTCATTTTGCCCTGTTAGTTGAGCAGGGCTGGCTTGGCCATGAGCGAGCAGGGGCGCAGGCGATGTGCAGAGCCTCTTCAGGGGACACTGCCAAATTCCCACTGCAGCTACCTTCATCCCAAACACTTGAGGAGGAGGAGGGAAGTTTTCCCAGCTCCTGTTGAAGCCGTCCTGCTGTCCGGTTTGAGTGTGTTTGCGCCGTGAGCTTGTCCGTGGTCCGTCACAAAAGCGGAATTTGCCGCTGAAATTCCCTTGTGGCAGAGAGACGGTGGCTCCTGCTTTTTGTTTTCTTCCTGGCTCCTCTTGCTCGTGCAGCGTAACGTGCATCGGTGAGATCTCTATCGGGTTTATGATGTGGAAAAGGGCGAGAGAGAGGTTTTGAAAAGCAATTGCTGAAATTAAACCGCTGCGTTGGGTGGATGCTGCGCCACGTGCCTAATACAGCAAAAGGAACGTGCAAAATATGGTTTACACATCTTGCTCAGAATTTAGCAAGCAAATAATATTCGAAGGGGATGTTTGTTCTTTTCTGATTGAAAATCATATTCAAAACACCCTCTGCATGAGTAAGAGTGGAAGATACCATCCTTAAACCTGTCTGGAATAAAAGGTCAGTTCAAAGAGCTAAAAAATAAATAGCAAATACCTTTATTGAAGAGCCAAGCCCTTTGATCGGTCAGGGGTTGATGAGAAGTTGTATATTGAGAGCCGGGAGCACAGACCCTCCTTTATGATCAGGTGATGTTTTAGAGATAAAATGCCAAAACTGTAAAGGAAGAAATAATTGCATCTCTGCTTCCCATCAGTGGGGTCTTACTGCCGCGATCACGGTGCCCTTGGCGTGTTAAAGAGCTCAGGAACCTTGTCAGGGCTCTACATGAAATTCCGCTTTTATGAAACATTCCGCGTACCCAGGCTCGTATTTATGAGAATTGTGGACTTTTTCTTTTTTTATATATACATTCAGTGATCAGTACACTCGATGTCCTCTCACTTTGCCCATTCCCTTTCCTTCAGTACTTAAAGGGGAGCTGAAATCCAGGCGACTTCATTCCCAAATGTGCTCAGAGAGGGTTTTTTTATAAAATGTAGAACGGAAACGCATTGAATTAGATTTTATGATAGCATGGAAATTGCATTTACGGCATATCTCTGGGTCAGTGTGGCTTCTGATTAAAAAATAACTGTCTTTCTGACAACCTACTGGAAGGAACGTTAAAGGACATCGTTGAGAAGCACTAGTTATGTGCTGGGCAGAGGAGAATTTCTTCCGTTTGGATTTCTTCTTAGAGGAAACGTCTGCGGAACTTGTGCAGTTGACTGACTTGGTGGAATTCGGGATGGGAATTTGGGCGGTTTCTTGTGGAAATGATGGGCTGGAGCAGCAGCAGAGGCAGCACAGCCGGCAGAGCTGGAGCAGCGCCCGGGGCACGCACAGTCGGAGCTGCAGGTTGAACACCTTGGTGGTTCGGTGTTCGGTTTTTGGCTGGCCAGAGGGCTCCGGTGGCCACGTACAGGGAGGATCTACTTCCTTTGCCACTTGTCTGTGGTGTCGTTTAAGTTGGTGGGACCATTTTGCCGTTGCTTTTCTGGAAGTACTAAGTATCTGAGGAGCAGCAGTGCAAAAATAGAGGTTTAAAGCAGCGCAGCTGGAATAGCCTTCATTTTTTAAAGTTTTAAAAAATCTCTTCTCGATGTAAACAAGACTAATGAAAAAATCTTCCATTAATTCTGAGATTAGGGGAATATACAGAAACGGTCAAGGGCGTTTTCCAAATATAGCTCAAGTGTATCCAGAATAATTTGAAGCAGATGAACGTGCTGGTGGGACACATTCAGGTCACATGGAGAGGGGGCAGTTGTTAGGTAAAACTCTGCAGTTATGTAATTGAAGATCAAAATCATAAATGGTATCATTTATTTCTGGCGTTTATTTCTTTGCATATAAATATGCTATTTTTTTTCCTCACTAATACAAGAATTTTTGATTTGTAAGACAAATCAATTTCATATTCAGGCAAATTCTGCTCACTAAGTGAACTCTTACCCAGTTCTTGTTAGACACTCGCTGAAACAGATATCAGATGTAATTTAAATTACATTCAGAGTCTGGTTTTGGAAGTAAAAGTATAACCAGTAAACCAAAAATATCCTCTGGAGTAAAGTCGTTGTTAGTGTCTCCCAGGGGCGCTACCCTACATCATTTATGTGAAAGATTAGACGATGCTAGCTATCAAACAATCACAGAATTACAAAATAAATCATAAAGAAATTTCATTTGCTTGTAAACAATTGCAGCTGAAATATGTGGCAGATTTCATTACAGGAATCGAAAGGACGGAACAGAAACAATATTTTGAAATGATAATGTTCAAAACCATGGTACATTCTGAATGCTTTCTTGAAAAGAGCAAACCTAATAACTGTGCTTACAGCATGATATATTTGATTTTCAAGGAAATGCTGTGAAGATTTACGAGCACTTACGAACCTCCCATGGGCAAAACCCAAAGCGCCCCCAGCCCACCGCTTTTCCCAGGAGGGCGTCCCCGCTCGGTTCTGCTTTGGTTACCAGCAGGACCATTCCTGAAAGAGAATTTCAGTGGTGCTAGAGTTGACCCTTCAAAAATACTACAAGTATTTGTAGGTACAACATCTGAGAGCGCTCCCAGGATCCGGAAAATTGCTCCTAAAGGGCCTAAATCAGGTAAATTCCAGGGTGAATTGCACAGGCCTTCTGATGTACTTAAAGTGGGTTGAATTTTTTGAAGGGAAGAAGGATTAGAGGCATTAAATCACTTGACAAGCTCAGGTTATAATGTTTCTAAATGTTTCTAATTTGCATTTTTGCAGCTCAGTTAAAAACAAAAATTGTCATTATCTTGAAAGGAAGGGAGAAGTAGCTGGAAAACATGGAGGTGGTCACGGCACTGCTGAGGCCTGGTGCACCTCGGGAAGCTAAATTATTTTAAAGAAAAAAAGCTGTATGTGCGTTAGCTATCTACGCTCTTTTTGAAGCTTCTAACTCATTGAGTGCTGTATTTAATTATTTATTATTACTAATTACTTAAGTGTAATATTTGAAAATTGTTCTTAGGCTGTCGAAATGGTGAAGAGCTCTTTGGTGGGTTTGTGGCAGAGATGCTCCGTCTCCTGCATCCTCTGCTCCCCTTCGCCCCCGCAGAGCCCCGGCGACCTTGTGGCTCAGCTGCCGATCGATCCCCGCTCCCCAGCCTCCTCCGGGGTGATGGATGGATCCATCGATCCATCTCCGAACCCGGCGCTTCGGTCTCTGCCTCAACGGGCTTCTCTGTCCCGCAGCCCACCCTGCCTTTGGTAACACAAGCTCTCCTTGGCCAAATGACCTGCCAGCTTTCCAGAGCCCGGATCTAATTAACCTTCTGCTCGTTCCCCTCTCCATCCGATCCTCTTGTGGCGTCTATTCCAGTATAATTCAGTCCAGAAGCTAAATAAATAAATAAGTAAAACATCATTGTGTGCTGCTCAAGGGCTAGAGGTGGAGGAGTCATGTAGTCTTGTTTTCTTGTTTCTTTTACTTTTGTCTTCCGGTTTCAGAGCAATTTGAATGATATTTATTTTTGAATTTTGGAATTTTTTGAAATTTGAATAATTTTGAATTTTTTTCCCCATTACCATGGAGACTGGACTCCTCCTAAGGGAGCGCTGGGTAGAGGAACAGAAGCCCTGAGCGGCTGGTGCTGGCTGGGATTCCCTTCCTTCCCTGTAGCTCCGTGCTGGGGAAGCTTTTGCCCGGCTGATTTTTGCTTCTGGTTGTTCCACTCCTGGTTCGCAATGTGCACGTGACAACGTTAAGGCTGCGGGCTCTGATTTACTGTTTCCAGCATTCTTCTGCTCGGACGGATAAAAATGCCAGATGGCCGGAACACGGGGAGGATTTCGGTCAAAAAGGACAACCTGGTTCACATCTCTGTAGGAGCTTTTATTTATTCCCGTCATACAATCCTGTGGTTGCCTGTCTCTTTGGAAGATTAAGGAGTAAGAGAAAGAATATCCTTTAGTATAGCTTTTTGGTCACTATACCTCAAATTTGATTGCATAGTTGGTATAGTCTTTTGAATATTATTCTTTTTCTTTCACTTTTTGGAAGATCTCTTTAAGTTATGGAGAGCTCACTACAAAAGAATCTGAATGTCTTATTTTCAAGTTCATTCGGTTTTGCAGTAAGGCTGGTTGCTTACATTTTTCTTGCCAAAAAAGAAATAAAAAAAAATAATCCCTGTACTGCTTGGACAAATTACCTCTCCTTCCAGCCAGGCTACAACTTTTGAGAGTAATCTGTCTTGGAGCTGTTTGTGGATTTTTATTTATGTTATTAGAAATAGGCAATTCAGTGCAGTGTGTTTGTGCTCTGTGGGCTCTATCTGTGATGAAAGTCCTTGGATTAGTGGCGAACGTCTAGTAAATCTCTTCTGGTTTCTTGACTCTGACTCCAGAACCTGAAATGCTGACTCCAGGTTTGGAGCGCTCGCCTTTGGAATTCAACACAACAAATCCCGAGCGGGGAGAAGTTTCTCTATGAAGTTCTTTGGAAATAATAGCAACTCAACCAGCTGACTGGAGGTGTCAGCTGGCAGGAAAGGGCAGGTGACGTGGCCTGATGGCCACCGGGATCCCACCAGGATCCTACTGGCTGGGTGGTGGGTCACTATGGTTCACCTACCCTTTCCCTCCTATTGCTTTACGTGTGTGTATATAATAATACATGTTTTTTGCTGAACATAAAGGGACGTAAAGTTACCCAGTCCCTAGAACTCCTTGAAACGTTAATGCACGTGCGATGAGTGTCGTTAAGGGTTTGGGTTTTATTTATTCTCGTTTAAAATTCCTGGCACCGTGCATTTTGATATGGCTTTTGATGATACGTAATGTTTATGCAGAAAAGCGCATGTGCGGACGTCGCACAGCGTGGCAGCTTCAGGCCACAGACCATGTTGGGATCGCTGGGATCCGCTGATGGCCGTTAGGATGGGGTGTGTGGTTTGTTACTGCTTGTCCATGCACCAGGGGATGCTTCTTTGGGGTGGCTGTTGTACATGTGTTTGAGCTGCTGGGGTTCGTTATAGAAGTAGTGTCAAAATACCTAAAAATATCAGAATATCTAAAAAATCCAAGCGGGTTCTGTGATCAACTACGCTCAGATTTCCCCACTGAGGCTGGGGGGGAGGCGAGCGCGCTCAAGTGGATGTAAATTTGGCTGAGGCATCAACTAGATAGTGCACGTGGTGAGGGGGGAAAAAAACCTCAGTCGTGTCCTTTCATTGAACTTAGAAAGAGAGTATTAGGTCTTACTGTCAACTTTGAAAGGCAAGTTACAGCATCTTCCCATAATACTCATTCACAGGCGTCTCGGAGCCGTTACGTCTTTTCTTTGACACTCAATTAAACGACTGCACTTATTTTTAAAGACCTAAAACCCAACCAGAAAAGGGAATAAAATAATCTGGTACGATAGCGCTTTGCTCAAGTTGAAAGTTAACTCTACTTTGAAAGCCACCTTATAATAAAATAACGGATAGTTCCACACTAAAGGCGATGCTCTCGGAGCTCAGCTGCTTCAGTTGAAGCTGTTGGTACCTTGTGCCGAAAGCAGTGTCTGGCAGGTGAATTAGGGCTGTTATCAAAGAGGACTGTTGTTGTCCTCTGCATCTTCTGTGTTCTTACACATGGGATAAGCTCATAATTTTCTTTATTTTACAGGTGAAAGGGAGCTTTGGGCCCTTTGGAGGTATTTTAGGGGTAGTGTAAAAGACAGCAGGTTTAAGGGGAAGGTTAAAGCCAGCCTCCAAGGAAGGAGCAAGTTGTTGGGTTTGGTTTGGGACTGGTTCCTAGCGCTGAGCCGATGGGAAGTGGCTCTGCCTCCGTGTGGTCCCGGCACCTTCCTGAAATCCTCCGCTGGGTGGGCAATGGAGAGGGAGATCCGGCTTTTCCTCTCTGTTTGGGTCTTGAAGACAGAATGGGGAACGCACAATACACTTCTAAGAGTTACGAAGGGAGCCATATCCTAGGTATCTAGGATAAATTCTAAAAGTCTACTTTTTTTAAAGAAAAAAAAAAAAAAAAACCTTGGAAATAAAAGTCTCTCTAATTTTCATTTTACATAAATGTCTCTGTTCTGGATTTGACTCCCGGAGACAGTAAATGCCCACAGATTGAAAGTGGGTGGTCAGCAGTTCAGAAAATTGGGCCATCCATCTAAATTTGTCTCTCCCTTAAATCTCTCCTATTCACGTCAGCGTTGTTTAAAGCAGTACAATAGGGATCCAATAACTTAAAGACAGCTTCTGTTATCATACGATATAATCCATTTTCATAACGGCGAAGTCACCGTGTAGGGACGGCTCCAGATGCTCAGGAGCTGGCAGTGCTGTGAATGCAGACTTGGTTGCGTGTGAGATGCTCCAGGGTTTATAAATTTGCAGAAGTGTGCAGGTGAGACACCGGAAAATCGCTCTAAGCTTCCGTGAGATCCACATTATGAGTTTAAATGGGAATTTCTGGAAGCAACTGGCTGAAATTTTCTGAGGTCTCATACACGTCCCAGGTTCTGTGATTTGTGGTTTTCAGTTACAGTTATCAAAAAGCAATATTTAAAGTAACATCTTCTTACTGTAGCTTCAGGCTGAGTGCTGGAGCACCCCCGAGCCAGGATGGAGCTGGGAAATGGAGATGGGCTGTCTTCCAGATTGTGCATTATCAGATGAATAATTAACTGTAGACTAATTGCACGTCCTAATTAGTCTTCCTACAACTGCACTGAACGTGGTATTGCTTCAGTGTAATGTGGAAAGAACTTGACCTTCAGGCTTTGTGGAAAGAACTTTGACCTTCCCTGCTGGTGTGAGCAGGGAAGAACTTGACTCTCAGAACCCCACTTAGTTTTGTGATCCTACGAGTCAAAAACCTTGAGAAATTTGTGTTACAAAATTGAAAAACACAGAAATACCAGTGCGCATGCCTGGCCTTTTTCCCCGGTGTGCATTGCTAGTCGGAAGCTTGTCTGTGCTGCTCCTCCTATAGATGGCAGAAAAAAATGAGGAAAAGTTACCTAGAACATTCTTTTTGACTTATTTTATAGACTTGGGGGGGAATTTGCAGGTGACAGGTTTGTATCGTGGCCCATGCTGTGCGTGTGCAGGGAGGTGTGGGGGCTGGGAGATGCTTCCTCCATCGCCGTCTCGGGAACAGCAGGTGACACCGAATATGCCGGTGGCTTTTCTCTCCTGTTCTGTGCCGTTACCCACTTGGCTGCTCTGCATCGCGTGGAGTACTTTCAAAATGGCATGTGTCACTGTGCTTCCCCTGCGAGTAACTTGTAGGTAGTTTGGCCGTGAGAAGAGCAGAGGGAAAGCTCTCCCTTGGCCATTGTCGGTCCAGGAAATCCCGTTTCCCAGTGGCTCTGGTGTGGGAAAAGCCAGGCGGCTGTGTTTGCTTCCATGGGAGGTGCTGAGAATACAACAAGCAATGGGAGGATGAAGAGCAGCTAACGTTGGAAGAAACATGTGTTGACAGCTGGAACAATGCATGACCTAAAATTAATGACCAGCATGTAACGTTAAAACAGACTCGAATAACGTGAATAACCTGAAAACCCAGATACCGATGCCGCAGCATGAAAAGTTAGCAGCGTTTTGTTGGTAAAAACACTGAGCGGTGGCCGAGGGAAGCGACTCTTGTCTGAATCTGGTTTTCTTCCCGTTTAGGTGACACTGAGCAGGAGCTGGGACCCCCTCCATCCGTAGATGAGGCAGCAAATACACTCATGACTCGCCTGGGCTTCCTCCTGGGAGAGAAAGTCACGGAGGTACAGCCAGGGCCCCAGTACAGCATGGAGGTGCAGGACGAGAACCAGGTACGTCCAACCAGGGTTGGGATCCTCCAACGCTTCCTCCTCGGGCGGCAGGAACCGCAGGGGTTGTGATCTGCACGCAGCGTGTCAGAGAGTGCTTATTTTCTAATTATGTGGCAGCCGAGTGTCTCATAATGGTGAAATAATGGTTGTGAGGTAAAAGGTTGGATCTCCTTGTTCTGTGGTGAGTCATCATTCCTGCAGTACGTGTTGCAGGGATCAGCTGCTGCCGTGTGAAACGGCTTCTGTTGTTTTTCTGTGGCTGCAAATGTTGTAGGAGTGGGTAACGCTCCTAATCGGATTATAGTGACCGAAATAATCTCTACTTCCATGCCATCTTACATGCAGTATTTCAAAAGCACTTTAGGGAGGTTACGTAAAGGCTCATCGTTTCTCTGGGAAGGAGAGGTAAGTAATCAGGTAAAATAGCCTGATTTTACAGAGAGGCACAGTTTTTGCTCATGTTTGCCAAACAAGATGATTTCATGCTTGAAAACAGATACGGAAAGCGAATCGTAAAATCTTGATTGTGATGGAGTTTTTTTACATCCCCTCTGGCTGGCTGAAAAGCAAAATAGCAAAAAGCTGAGGGCTACAGTGTAGATTTTGTGGAGACTGCCTGAGTTTCGTCCTCCTCCTCCTCCTCAGGCCTGGACAATATATCCCCACTCCCAGCAGTGTTGATGAGATGGGAATGGAATCAGGAGACAGTTTTTTTCCCCTATTTTGATTTGGGTTTTTTTGTTGTTGTTTAAATTGACACATGGATAATCCAATATGTAGCAGGAGAGCACGGAAGTCAGAAACCCCGTTCTAATTCTCTCTCCTTTTACCAGTCATGGCATGACTCTGCAGAAATCCCTTGGTCAGAGGACGTGACGTAAGGTCCTGAATTCCTTAAGAAAGAGTCAATGAAAAGTGGCAGCCCAGAAGAGTCCTCGGTACAGGAAAGACGTGGACCTGCTGGAGCAAGTCCAGAGGAGGCCCCGGAGATGCTGGGAGGGCTGGAGCCCCTCTGCTGGGAGGACAGGCTGGGAGAGCTGGGGGGGTTCAGCCGGGAGAAGAGGAGGCTCCAGGGAGACCTTCCAGCCCCTGCCAGTGTCTGAAAGGGGCTCCAGGAAAGCTGGGGAGGGACTCTGGATCAGGGAGTGGAGCCACAGGATGAGGGGGAACGGTTTCAAACTGGAAGAGGGGAGATTTAGATGAGATATTGGGAAGAAATTCCTGGCTGTGAGGGTGGGGAGCCCCTGGCTGGGGTTGCCTGGAGCAGCTGTGGCTGCCCCATCCCTGGAGGTTCAAGGCCAGGTTGGACGGTGCTTGGAGCAACCTGGTGTGGTGGGAGGTGTCCCTGCCCAGGGCAGGGGGTTGGAGTAAATGGCCTGTAAAGGTCCCTTCCAACCCAAACCATGCTATGATTCTATGAAGGTGGCTTCTGCACATTCAAGCTGAATGCCTGTCATGGCCCTGGTGGGACATGGGAATCTCTCTCCCAACCTGTGCCACTTGGAAGGAAGTTCAGATGAGCTGCTCCACCAAGCCCAGGATGGCTCCGTCTGGCACAAGCAGGGAGTGCTCGTGGCGGCAGCGGGGAGGGCAGCGTCCTGCGGTCCATCCGTCCTGTGCTACAGACTGAACCCAAAGGGTTTTGATCTTCTGCCTGGGCTAAAGTACACTCGAGAGCCAAGAAATGTGGTTTTGTAAAGTTTGTGCCTTTAACACATTTATTAAGCTTTTAATGCTTTCATTCAATTTCTTATGCAAGTTGTGGCAGATTCGAAATGTACTTCACTATACATTGTGCTAGAAAATGTACTTTTAACAGGCACCCATTTGAACTGAATACTTCAAAGCCAAGCAGAGCTTTCTACTATAAATGATTCCTTTTGTTGTTGCCTTTTGACAAAAATTAAAATCCCATCTTTTTCTCTAAAGCCAAAGATGTCTTTGGAGAATAAATAAAAGAAAAATATAAAGAGAAAACAGCGGAGAGTTGTCCTCTAAAATAGATTGATATCTTGGGCTGTGTGCTAATTTTTGCATGAAAAAGTTCTACAGGGCCTTTGAGGGCTATTCATGTGCTGCTGAAGATAAAGAGAGGCTGGTTCCTCAATTACCAAGTTAATTTTTTTTCTTTCTTTGTGAGCATCTCCTGCTGTCAGCTCTTGCCTAGAATCGTAGAATATCGAGGTTGGACGTGCCTCTGGAGGTCATCTCATCCAACCGCTTGCTGAAAGCAGGGCTGGCTTCAAAGTTGGACTACGTTGCTCAGGGCTCGTCCGGGCGAGGTGTGAAGATCTCCAGGGATGGAGAATCAATGGGCTCTCTGGGCTGCCCGTTCCGGGGCTTGACGGCTCCCATTGAGAGGGACTTTTTTCTTCCACCTAATAGAAAATTTCCTTGCTACAACCCCTGACTGTAGTGTCTTGTCCTTTCCCTTGGCACTTTGGAGGAGACTGTGGTTGTGTCTTCCCTACAGCCCCCTGCAGACAGTGGAAGGCTGCAGCAATCCCGAGGTGTGGTTTAGCTGTCTTTTCTCCAGGCTCCATGAATGTTCTCCATCAGCCTCTTCTCCTGCTTCATAAGCTCCAGCCATCTAACAGCCTTGGTGGCCTTCCTCTGACTTTTGCCACCTACCACCGGGCTGTCTCAGGACAGGAGCCCAGCACAAATCCTGTCTGAGCTAAAGCTGCTTCTGAATTGCAGCAGATTTTTTGAAAACCTCTCCAGTTCTCCTTCCCAAATTGAATTTCTTCAGCTACCCTACGTAAAGTAGTGTTGACAATCCTGCAGTGAGACGTTTATGGGATTTGCAAAGATTAATTCTTCCATTAATCATTGATTAATTAAAATCTGATTGAGACTTCGATGACTAGTTTGCACTTGAATTTAAAAATGGGAACAATTTTCTAGGTTTTAATGCGTTAATTTACACGGCCCGGGCAAAGAAAATGCTCTTTGTATCAAAAGCTGGGACTCGGCTGCTGCTTGTTATTCTAACCATGCTTTGCCTTCTCAAGCGAGAAAATAATTATTTGCAATCTCGCCAATGCTTGAGCTAAAGGGAAGATAAGGAATAGAGGTGTTTTCACTAAAACTGCCCCAATCTGTGCATCGGCACATTGCATTTTCATTCAATTGCCTTATTTTGAATATGTCACAGGATATATTCTCTAATCCAGATTGCTATGAAATGGCGTGTTTTATGTGCTGTCTCTTTCTTAATCATGCTTTCCTTAATGAGAGATCACAAATGCTGAAGAATAAATCCTTTTTCTCCTGCTTTTGGGGAAACTATTTTTTAACCGCACTGGCTGCCAGAGAAGCACAAAGGACAATGAGGCTGTGACAGAACAGTTTAATTTTTCAAAGCTTAGTGAGAATGTGACAGATGAAACAGCAGCAGTAATAATACAGAATGTTCTGTCAATGGAAATTTATATTTAAAACTCGCACAGAGGAACATTTTTCTAGATCAATACAAAAATAAAACATGTCCATCAATGCCAAGTGATATACCACGTTACTTAGTAATTTCCAGTTGCAAGTAGCTTGTTCTTAAGGAGCTGCATTGATAACACTACAAATAAAAGAACTTACAAGAATATCACTTTTGGCATTTCATGAAACAATGGTGTTATCAGCTGGAGGGAAGAGAAGTGTACTGTGCTTGCGCTGAATTTTAGTTTGCTTTAAAGTGGGATTTTTCTGTGTTTTAAGGTTTGCGGATGTTATTTTGTTAGTACTGAGACAAGTTTCAGCAGGGGTTTATTTGAAATAACAGTTGAAACAAGGACACACAAAAACCTCGCCATGAAGAATTTATAATAGTCACGGTGTTTTGCGTTCGGAAAGATCCCAAGTGTGAGCTGATGACGTTTTCCGATGCCGTAGTATGAGGTTGGAAGGCGCCTCTGGAGATTGTCTAATCCTGCTCAAAGCGGGGTCAGCTGGGGACCGTCTCTGGCTGGATTTTGGATTTCTCTGCGCCTCCCATGGCAGATGCTTCAGCCCTTCAGTCATCTCTGCGGTCCTTTGCTGGGCTCGCTCCAGTATTCCCCATCTGGTACTGGGGAGCCCAGAGCTGGGCACGGCGCTCCAGGTATGGTCCCACCAGCGCCGAGCAGAGGAGGAGCATTGCTATTCCTGGTGCAGCCCAGGATGCCCTTGGCCTTCCTTGTCCAAACCTCAGAAATTATATTGCCTTGAACTTGGTGCGGTTGGTCGTACTGTCAGTAAGTTAAAGAAAATAAATATTGAAAGAAAGCTGATTCAATAGCTCAGGTGAACTGATGGAGTCTAATAAGCTGTGATAAATCAGAAGAGACAGCGAGTAGCTCAGTGAAAACATCTGCTTGATATATAGCAGCAATCCAGAAGCAGCCCTGTGTTGGGTTATATTGAGAATAATAATAAACCCCAGCAACTTTAAAGGGGAGAAGTAATGGAATATCTTCACTGAATACTGACACACAAGTCGTTTTTAATGGGTCCGCCTGAATGGATGAGTTAGAAATAATTTCGCAAAATTAAAAACAGATTTACAAAAGTCAGCGTGGTGTTTGGACCTCTGAAAAGATCGCGGTATGAGAAGATGAAAAAAGGTTTGTTGAGAGAGAAGGTGCGTGGCAGGTGATGGAATAAATGTGCAAAACCAGAATATACAGGAGGACAGAATTTATAGAGCAGTCAGCTTGCCTGCAATTCCTGGAAGGCTACTGGGGAAAAAAAAGAGATTTATTTGTAAGTAGCAAGAACATAAAAGAATGGGAAATAACAGTACCAGTGACCCACTAGTGGCGCCGCAAATTGGACGGGGAGAGCAAAGCGTTGGTTTGTTCCTCCCGAGTGCTTGAAAAGACAACGATGTGGTGACACAGTCTCGTTCATGGGTGGGTGTTTCATATGGGCACCAGAGGGAGATGATAAATGATGATGGAATTCCTCGCGTGCTTCATTTTCTGCTGTGTTTCAGTCTCCCTGGTTAATACACGCACACGCCGTGGAGCTGCCGCATCGGCGCTCCGTCCCTGGCTAGTCGATGTGCTGATCTGCGTTCGGGGTACTCTAATTAAGCTAATATCGATGCTGTTCTGACAGTAAAAGCGTGGAGCAGTGGAGGGTGGGGACGCCTGTCTCGGCGCTGCCGCATCCCACTGCTGCTGGTGGGGATGCTCCGTTCCACCTCGAACGCCTCGGAGTAAGGATTTGTCCGAGCCCCGCTGGGATACCTTGGACAAATGAGATGGCTTCCCTGTAGCTACACGTGGGATCTGCCTTCTAATTTAAAAACCAGGAAATCTTTCACATGTTCTAATTACAAAAGTCCATCCCGGGCATTTTTTCAACTTCCAAGTATGAAATGGCGAGGAAAAAAAATAAAATTAGATGTCAAACGTGTTCTGCAGTTTGGGAGCATCACGCTCTCTGTGGTCAGCTTGGGTTCAAATGACGTGGAAAAGGCAATACAAATCCATACAATTATTAGGGAAGTATTCACACGGAGTCAAAGAAATGTCTTTTAAGCAAATTCCAAATGGGGAATTAAGCTCTGCTGTTCCTTCCTTGGGACTAGTATCATTTTACAGCAGTGAAAAAAACACAGAATGGGCAGTGGAGAGAGGTGATGGTGTTCTGCAGCGTCCCCGGAGCAAGGGGGAGATGGGGTGACCTCCTCTGCAGCCCAAAAAATAGATTTAAGGGAGAATCACATGCTCAAAAGACCCTTTTTTTTTTTCTTTTTTTTTTTTTTTTTTTTAAATGCTTACCTTACACATCCTCACCTGCTCCAGGGGAGACGGGCTGCTGGCCCAACCCACGGTGGTGATTTCGAACTTCTTATGTGCAAGGGTGTAAAACCAGTGTTGTTTTTCTGGAATGGAGGAAAAGTTTGAAGAGCAAAATAAAAGTTGCAGCCCTGGGGAGGTTTCTGAGCAGATGGGAATGGCCCAGAGGTCTTTGTATAGGATTTCCTAGACAAGGGAAATGATGTTTCTTGCCTCACCTAAGTGGAGGTGAGATCATGCCGTATACTGACCGCAACAAGGTGCTACTTCAGCGGGGGCGCAGAATTTACCTCGCTGCTTCATAATTTGTCTTTGGGTCTTTTAAACTTTCAGTTCGATATTAACAAAATTATCCGCATTCATAAGAAAGTACGGGAATTTGGGTAAATACCGCTTCATTTATGTTTTCTGTGGTTCCTATTGAACGTGGGAGCTGGAATCCGCTCTCTTTAAGGAGCGAAGTAGCAACGGGTCTCTGCGCTCCCTGCAGGTGCGGGGTGGCCCAGTGCACACTGTTGTTTTGAACAGTAAAGTGCTTTTTCAACTCCCCCGTACAAAGCAAATCCTCCAGCGGGAGCTAAAAAAGACTTTTCCCCCCCCACCTTGGCCCTGGCAACTGGCTGTGGTGAGTGATGTGTTGCCGTTTCACCTCCCGCAGAGCTCGGCGGTGACGCAGCGCATCAGCCCCTGCTCCACGCTGACCAGCAGCACGGCCTCGCCGCCCGCCAGCAGCCCCTGCTCCACCCTCCCGCCCGTCACCACCACCGGCACCCCCAAGGACTGCTCCTACGGCCCCGTCACCAGCCCCACCTCCACGCTGGAGAGCAGGGACAGCGGGATCATAGGTAAGGGCGTCTCTCGCGTACGCTGCGAAGCCACCTAGCCATCGACCGCGTTGGTTTGGCAAGCCTTCTTTTCATCAGCAACCTGCATTTGCTAATTAACGGGGTGGTTTTGTGTTATTCAACGCTGCAGCCACCGAGGTGAGCTGGACCCCTCCATCTTCCGTTCGTCATAGGTGAAACTGGTGTTGGTGAAAATTGGGACGGACGAGGTTGACAAGTAAATTGTTTGAGTTTTGGAACGTGTTTAAATGGTGAAAGAGGAAGAGTTTTATCATCATCATCTGCTTTTGCGTCCCGTTGTCACCTTTTCGTGTCTTGCAGTCTTTCTTCCCGACACATTTTTGCGCCTCCTTTAATTCCGATGAGGTCAATGAGGTTTTTTTCTACCAAGTTTTTCTTTTGTTCCGTGTCCTTGCCTTCAGCTGCTGTCCGTGCCCATTTCGGACGCGGGAGATCCTAGCTTTTTAGTCCAATAAGGAAGATGGGGTGGTCTCAGTGTCAGGCAATGGCTGTTATTGGGGGCTGCCGTCCCCTCCTACTACCTCAGCTAACTCTGGAGGCATCTGTTTTTTTCAGCATTTTCCTTCCCTTAATGCCATTTGGTCCAAAGCTGCTGTTATTTTAGGTCAGAGAAAAGAGAATGGATGATAGCGTCATGTTCGTAGTTCAAATACTGTTGGTTTATGTTATTATAAATATAAAAGGTTGATGACCTTCTGTGCCCCGTGACTGTCGCTACCACCTTATCGGTGACACTGTGCCTCAAAACCAGCTGCTGCTCTTAAGCTCAGCCTGGGGCAGGAGCCAGATTAAATTTCAGTGAATTTCTGTAGCTGCTGTAGCAGGTTTTTCACTCGAGTGATCTGTAGGTTGCAAGCGCAAAGAGTCTTGAGAACGTTAACAAACACAGATGAATTTCTGTTCAATAACTGTAAAGGCAAAATGGGAGAAAAGTGATGTCTGTGCCCATCCTAGGCAGGATGGTCCTTGCTTGATTGTCCTTGCCACGTGTTTTATGTTGAGTATTTCTCCAGTTAGGAAGATTTTACTTTGACAACAGTTTATGTAGTGGTTAAAAAATAAAGAAGAAACCAAAGGAAGGTTGATGATTTAGGGAGGTTAGTTTGTCCTAGTGATTAATATTTTTCTTGGCTGATAGAAGATCTGGGCTTAGCTCAGCTCGGCTGTGCCACAGCAACCTTTGTAGCACTTCTGCCCGCACGATCTTCCGATGCAAATACGTGAGCTCTTCTGAGCTGCTTCGTGAAGCTGGTTAATGAATTCTGGGAAAAGTCATGGCAGTGTCACACACCCTTCACTCCCTGCTCGCCGCGTCCCACCACCAGAGCTTCACCCGCTCCAACAGCACCGCTCGAAGCCCACTTGGGCTGGAGAACCACGGTGAGTAAAAGTGGACGCTTGACTCCGGCTGGGTCTTACCTCTGGCAGAGCTGGGAATCGGGTCGAAGACTGGAATGAAGCCTGAAGTGGAGCAGGACAATCAGCAAAATTAAAAAAAAAAGCACGTGCTCTGCTTTCAGAGCGGCTCTGACTAACCAGATCTGGCGGTGGGTATTGGGCTGTGTCGTGTTGGGCTCGTCTGGCCCTCGTGGATGGTTGGCAGGTGCCAACATGAAGGCTGTGAAATCCTGGGTGGCCACGTTCGGTGTCATCTAGAGTTTCTTGTCCTGGCTTGTGGAAGCCAGAGGAGGACCAGGTGGCCTTTATGGCACACCTGTGTGTCAGAGAAGCGTCAGCGCCATCCCGATGCCTGACGTGATACGGCATTGAAGCTCTTTGCTCAGACTTTGCATTCTATCCTTTTTTCACTAGGTCTATAGTAATTAATTTTTAAGCCTGAAACATTATTTTTTTTTTTGCCCCTCACAAGGAAGACTGTCTCGTAGACGTTCTTCTGCTAGGAACTTTGATTTTCCCATGGAAACTTTGGAAAATAACAGAAGGTGGCATATCCCAAGGCTATGTTGATGTATCCCAGATGAAAAAGTCATGCAGAAATACGTTCGTGTGGAGTAGGGGAACCACTTTTCAAGGCTTTCCAAACGCAAAGCTTTCCTCTGCTAATGTTCGCGCTCAAAGAAAAACAAGAGCCTCTTTCTCCCCTTCTTTCCTCCCCCCTTTATTTTGACAATCACATTTTCAACACCTCCTTATTTTGGGGTTTGATAGAAGCTGGGCAGCTGTAACAAATTGCAGGGAGAACAGTATTCTCCAGTCATACTTTCCAGCAGCGAAAAAAATGGGGAAGTTTTCCACCAAGTCTGTTTTTTTCCGTGCGTCCGCTGCCTTCTGCGAGCGTAAGGTCCTTGTGAGCGAGGGGGGTGATTTACCCGCGGGAGGCGGATGCAGAGTTTGGTCATTCCCCTTCTCTTGGGATGGGAATTGGATGCGCAACAATTCTGAAAGGTGCTGTCTGCATGACAGCAATTCCCTGGAATTATTTTCACTACTATTTTCACTACTATGGCAAATTGTCCGCGTGTAGGAAGCAAAGCCCACCTCACACTTCGCGCTCCCCTTCAGGGACACGTCGCTCGTTGTTTCTGGAGGGTCAGGGACCAGCTCTCCCTTTGGGTTGCATTCCCGGATTATTGGGTACAGATCTTCTCATGTGCATGTCCCTTGCTCGCGTTGGTTCTCTGTGAGGATGACTGTAAGGACGTGGCTTTTGGTCTGAGCAGCTTCACGTGGTACCTCAAAAGTGTAAATCTGTTGGAGATTTCCTTGTCAAAACTACTGATGGTTTTGTGCCATTTTTATGTGTAGAAAAAGAGTAAACATTTCCCTAGGTATTTTATGTTTGCTGAGTCATGGTCCCTCCTGCCCCTCCCAAATACATGATTTAATCTATTACCTAACTAGCTCCAAGAACGTGTATTTTTATAATAGGCAGCTCCAATATATTTCTTATTCGTCTTGATAGAAGTTATGGTTTTGAGATCTCTTGATCTTTGCCACCCGTCAGTCCTGAGCTGCAACAGGCGTCACCTCCAAATCTCACCATCATGAATCACCACTGAATTTCGTATTTTAAAAACACAGAGGCTTTAACTGTGTCCCAGAAGGTTAGTGTGCTATTTGTAAAATATTTGAGAATTAACGAAGGACAGAAAGCGGCCAGTCAAGGTGGGGAGTGGATCCTTACACCATTATGCATAATTGCTTCTCTCCGCGTGTTTTTGCTTGGCATAAAATGTTTTTGTACACGAAGCTCAGTTTACGTGTCTGTATTGCTTGACACAGCATTAATTTGTCAAATTGAAATCAGAGTGTGGCTCTTTAGACTCGATTTAACTGCCGTAAGAGCGTACCTATCCACAAAAGTCTACAGAGCTGGCATTTCGCTGTGCTAATCTGGATGTAAAGACCAAATTTTAACCAGTCAGGTTTTCTCTGATGCCTTTTACTTTTGGAGTTATTCCTGGCCGTTTGTATGTCACCTCTTACATAATTTCAATTATTAGAGAACAAGCGTGTCGTGTCTCTAATCCGCGCAGCACGGGGACTATTTCATGCTTCCCGACGACTCTCACAAATGCATCGCTTGGGTTAGAAGAGACTTATTTTGAGATTTTAGATCCTCTACAGGAAAGGGAAGTTCAGTCTACTTAAGTTGAAAGGGGAACAACAAACATTACGAGGTCGAGATCTTCAAATTCAGATGCTGTTATTAGTAAAAGAAAAGAAAAGGGGAAGGGGAGAGGAGGGGAGTCAAGAGGAGAGAGAGGAGCAAGTCAGCCCTTTCTCCTGGAAGCCACTAACTCCTTTCCGTGGAAAACAGAATGGCTGGTGAAAATGCTGACCTGACTTTAACCTCTGAATAGCTTCCAGGATTTTTTGGCTCTCTCTGTGTAAAAGCAGCCAACTGTTAATGTTCAAAATCCGCTACTGAAAAGAAAACTGGTCAGCGAGTCATGTGCTGCTACGGGAGAACTTCGCGCTTCGCGTCCCCACAGGAGTGGGCTGCAAAGTTTTCCTGCTTGAACATGGCAGAATATAAGTAAATCTCCGGCAACCTTATGCAAGCCCATAAAATAAAACGGAAAACACTTCTTGCCAGCACGTAAGGTTTACCCAAGTGCTTGTGGTGTTCGAGCAGCACTTTCTCATTTCGCAGCGCTCTCCCCAGGGTATTAGGAGAACGGCTGTTTGCTGCGTTGTATCTTCCCGCAGAAGAGCTGTGATTTTACTCTGCTCTGCGACGGGGCCGCGCTTTGCCTTCGCATGGAGCCCTGTGATGACCCGCACCATGTTCCCCCGCTTCCTTGTTAGGGGGGATCATCTTGAGCAGGGAAATAGGGATGATGTTAAAGCAGCTTAAAGGGAAACCAGTGAGCCGCGTCAATCCTCTCGCACCACTGCCACAGTGGTATAGGTAGGTCTCATACCATGTGGACCAGTTGCCTTCGCTTAATTTTTGTGGATTTTTACAATGGAGAATGACATGTAAAGGACTCTCATCCTCTCCTGCAGGTCCCTGGCATGTAGCATTTTTCATGGGGTTTTTTTTTGCTGTTTTTTACTCTGACTCGTGAGCTTTTATTAAGTTGCTGCTTTCTACAGATTTATGCGTTCGTGGGTTAAAAATAGGTTTGTTAATAAATTCACCTAGCGTGCGTGCTAAGCAGAATGGATGCTGCTGACAATAAAACAAGATAGATTTGTTTGCAAATTTAACTGCGTTGAGAAGGGAACAAAGAGCAGCTCAAAAGGCACATCAAGATAGATTTAACTCAGGTTAAATATTTTTGTGATCTTACAGCTAAAGCGTTTCAATTCTGACATTCTCATCAGTATTATGAAATACTCTGTTAATAATGAATAAGATTTCTAAGAATTAAAGACCTTATTTTAAATCTAGCCAGCTTCCATTTGGGCTTGTTCCCCCAAGGAGGAGCTCCCTGAAAAATGTCTAATATTGATGAATAATGAGCTTTTGTTCTCTGCGGCACCTGCGTATTGCAGGTGCTGGGGCTGACAGGTTAGGAGGTGAAAAGGGAGGCTGTTTATCAGGCGTCTGATCAGCTCTTGAGCAAAATTAGTGGGATGACAGAATCCAAACCGCATGAAGTACGAAAGCACACCATCTCTGGATCCCCACTCAATTCCTTGTCCCTTTCATTAAAAGGCCAAACGAAGCAGAAAGCAAACACGCATGTGTCGTGATTCGTGGTCCATGTCGGGGTGAGAAACCATCAAGTCATGAACCAGCAGTTCTGCCTTCTCCTGGGTCGGCCACTGAGGTGTCAAAGGTGGGGTTTGACACCAAAATCTGGCCCTTGAAAACTAGATAGATAATGGGTCAGCTACAGGTGTTCGTTACGTTACTGGAAAAAGAAATGAGAAAGAAGAGTGTTTAAAGGTGAAGGAGTCGGCACAGAACAGATGTTACATTCCAGCTGTGAAATTTGCTTTGGTTTATGGTCCAGCTTGGTAGGTGGAGAGAAAATTGAGTGAAAAATTGAAAGAAAGAATAAACCCAAAGACAGATGAGAAGACAGCTAGAGGAGAACTCAGTGTTGTCAACTCCCACGGTGTTATTTTGGATACTGTGATAAGAGACTTTTTAATGTTTTAGCTGTTGATGGCATGAGATTAGATGGGACTTTGAGCTTTTATTTTAAAAGCAGCAAGATTTTAACCTTCAGGGTTGTGAAAAGCTTCACAATGATCCAAGCTTGCCCAAAAAATTAATGCCAAATATACAAATAACTTCCCTCCCCTTGTACCTTCAGGGTTGTGAAAAGCTTCACAATGATCCAAGCTTGCCCAAAAAATTAATGCCAAATGTACAAATAGCTTCCCTCCCCTTGTGCGTACACCCCCACACTTGCATCCTTTCTGCTTCCTTGCTTAAATCTTGTAATTTTAAAACCAGTTTCAAGACTGGTGGATTTAAGGAAGGAAAAATTGTTCTTGCTGATGCTAAAGAAGGAAAAAACAGTGAGCTGATGTTGATGAAACGGGCAAAAATAAAGAAGGATCAAAAATGGTAGAAGGTGGGCAATGCAGAGAGGGCGCTGAAACCAGGAGTTGATGGGAGTTGATGGAGGGTTAAAGGGATGCAGAACCTGCATTTCTGCTTCTGAAACTTTACCAGCCCCGTGGTGAAAATCTCATGGTTACCTGGGGCTGCCGCGTGCCGCAAGGTGGAGGTTTGTAGAGGGGGAAGCACAGGACAGGCGTTAGGTTGGGCGAGGGAAGGAATATCTGGCTTCTGGCCACTTTGGCGGTTCAGTAAGACTTTCTCCCTAATTAGCGCATCGCTGTTGCAGGGATGCTCCTCCAGATGTGCACGTGTGGGTTTGCACGAGGGATGTGCAAATAATAGTATTTAAATAATAGTACTTCGGAGTATGTGGGGGTTTTTTATGATGTATTAGGCTGGGAACCTTTTTAACACATTTCTCTGTTTACAGTAGTGGGCTGTGCTTAAAACCATCCGTTACCTTGCTTCTGCAAGTGATAAACCGAAGCGTATAAACTAAAACTTGGCTGATCTGTTCTGTCTCACAAGCGTGTTGTGCTCTGATGGGGGGAGTGTCTCCCGCTGCTGAAATGCTGTTTTACCCAGGGCGAGTAGCACGCAGGTACGAGCCCTTTGCGGCGTCCGTGCCATTCTTCATCCCACCTGTCAGCCGGCACAGCAGGGAATTCGGATTTAGAACAAAAGGAATACAGGGTCAGCATGATGCTACCATCAAGGTATTTTTCATTATGTTTCGAGACCTTATGTGTGCTTACTTGTGATTTATAATACCTTGAGGCTTGACACAGAAATGAGTTTACCTGTTTAATCTCTGTCTTTTTACAGGATTGTTTATATGAATTAAGACAGTGATTTATTCTTCCCCTCTCTCCCCATTTGAGGCCAAAGTTTTAAGAGAAGTTAAACACGCAAAGAGCAGCATGGATTTTGACCTCAAGCCTTGAGCAGGGCAAACTTAAGATTTTGGGGGTTTTTTTTTGCATGGAGAAGCTTTAAACTCACTGCCTAATGGTGTCCAGCAGAGAATAATGTTCTTCTAAAAGCATGGAGCGCTCCAGGGGCTGTTGGGGCGCGGGTCGCATGGGAGCGCCCAAGGCTGCCGCCTTCCCTCGGGAAAGGTTTGGGTTTATGTTTTCTGCCTGCCAAATTTTTCTGTTTGGCAGCTGAGCTCCCTGGAGTGCTCTGGGGTGACACGGCTATATTTAGGTGTATCCTTCTGTGGCTGAGTTTATGAAGGCTTATGTAGATTAGGCTAAAAAATTCATTTTGCCCCTTGCCAACTGGTACATGTTAGCTCAGACATCTCTAATGCGATAAGGCAAGTCGTGTTCTAGTACGTTACTGGAGACACGTGAAATGAGGTTAACTTGCAGAGCTTGCACCAGTGGTTTTAAGTACCTAATTTCAGTGCAACATCTGCGATACTTTGCCGCAGTTTTTTCTTTAAAGCAGCAAACCCCCGCTTTCCTTTTTGAGACATTTTAAATGTTTACGTGTAATTAATGTTACAGCTGTTGGTCATCATAAAGCAGTGACTTTGGAAAACTGCTTTCTCGTACAGTTCCATCTGAAAGGTTGAACGTAAAGGTTGACATTTTCGAGACACGTTTTCTGCCTCGGGGAGAATTGGATGGGATGGTAAAAACCCCGCTCACATGTTTGACTCGAGACAAGCACCGTCAAAAGCCTTGTGCCCCGGGGCACAGGCCAGCTTGTGACTAAATGAGAAATAACATTTGCTATCCTGTAAATACATGAAACTCTCCGAGAAGCGTCGTACTGGCTGCAGCGACGTCTACGGCGATGCTGCTTTCATACAGTTCTGTTTTTTTTCCCCAAAGAAAGAAAAATATTTTAAAACACGTTATTTGCAAAAACTTCCAATCAAAATGTTTCGCCAAGGGAAACGAGCCAAGTTTGAAAATGAAAGCTTGACGTAAGCAAGTCCTCTGCCAAGGAAAATGCAGGCAGAAAGCTGGAGTACTAAAAGCCAGGTAGGATTGTAAAGTGACTCCAGCACCTGGAGCGTGTCCCCTTCTGGCAGCAAAGGCCATGTGTCTTCAGAGACGCCCGGGTTGTGCTGCTCCACGCTGACGTGGGTAGTGCTGTTACACAGGGCGGCGTTGAAATCCTGGGGAAAGAGATTTGGGAAATCCTTGGAGAAAGCCGAGGAGGGGATGGCAAAGGGGCGCCGCGCTGCCTGCGTCCGCTCGGTGGAGCGGCTTTCCGTGTTACTGTCCATTTGTGTGTTTTACAGCGCTCGGATGTTTTAGATGCCTCAAATTCTGTCTCTGTTCATATTAAACAGTGTGAGACTGTGTGCCAGCTGAGACTGGAGACACACACATATATATATATATAAAAAAATACACACAATATAAAAAATAGCCCCATGTGTATTAATATACATATGGAATTACTGTAGTGCTGTAGAGAACCTCAGATATTCCTGCAGGGCTGTCAGGTTTCCCATGTTCCGTGTGTGACTCGCGTGGCTGCTCCCGTCTTATTCCGTCCCCTGCAATAATCCTCTCCGTGAGGCAGCGACATCTCTTCTGGTCCCGACAGCTGCCAGCACGCGCTGTGGTCCACGTGGCAGCATCCCACTGGCTCCGGGGGACCAAGGCCCAGGCACAGCAACGTTCTGCTTTTTTTCACCAGGGTTATTCTTTTTGGCTGGATTCGGCAGTGAAAAGAGCTTCACGTAAAAGCGTGTTCTCTCACGGCATCTCTGCAGCCCCTCTCGCGTCCCGGCGGGCTCCTGTTGTGGCAGCCCCAGTTTAACGTGTCCCATCACGTACCGGTGAGCTGGGTATCGTCTGTTAGAGACTCTGGGTTGAAAGATTGGCCTCTCAGCAGATGGCTTAAGGCAAAAATTCCTGCTCTTTGATGGATTGGAGGTCATCAGTTTACCTCTCCCAAATTTAGAGCAGGCTATCTGTTAAGAGGTTGCGTTTTTTTGAGCTTTCAGTTAATTAGGTATCCTTGGGTTAAAAGTTAGAGTTTGGGTTTGAAGTGACCTTTAAAGATCATCTAGTCCCCCCTTCCCTGCTGTGAGCACGGACGTCTTCCACTACCAGATTAGGCTGCTCAAAGCCCTGTCCAACCTGACCTTGAACCCTTCCACAGGGTCTCTGGGCAACCTGAGTCTCACCACCCTCCTTGCAAAAAACTCATGGGACCCTTAAGATCCTTGTCTGAAGGACCACTTGCTTCTTCTTTAAACCTTGCATTAAGAAAGGGTTAATTGTGGCATCTCTGTCAGTGTGACAATTCCATTGCCATTTCCCAGTTTCCAGTGGCAGGGATGCTGTGAGCCCCCTTGGGGACGGGCACTCTCCTTCTCCTGAGGCTGTGACACCCCTCACCTGGCGACCCCCTCAACGTGTCCTGCGAGCTGCGATGTTTCCAGCCATGAAAACCTCAGATACGGGGTTTCTCCCGTGTGGGTTAAGCCCGGTCTGTGTGTGCTCCCGCAGCCCCTTTTAGCACTGACACAGTTAAAATGGTGTCATGTATAATTGGGGTCTGTGGGGACTTTTCGTCATCGGAACCTCTTTTCTTGCAGGCCATCGGCTGGGTTGGTTAGGGTCACAGTTAGGAATTGTGGAGCAAAGAGAGCTCAAAGGATGAGGACAAAATACGTTTTGCGGTTTAGATATTCAGAGAATCCTAGAATGGTTTGGGTTGGAAGGGACCTTAAACATCATCCAGTTCCAACCCCTGGCAGGGACACCTCCCACCACACCAGGTTGCTCCAAGCCCCGTCCAACCTGGCCTTGAACCTCCAGGGATGGGGCAGCCACAGCTGCTCTGGGCAACCCCGGCCAGGGGCTCCCCACCCTCACAGCCAGGAATTTCTCCCCAATATCTCATCTAAATCTGCCCTCTCCCAGTTTGAAGCCCCCCCCCCTCATCCTGCCACTACATAGAATCATAGAATCACAGAATCACTTGGGTTGGAAGAGACCTTCAAGATCATCGAGTCCAACCATAAACCTATGCCAAACCCACCCTTAACCCATGTCCCTCAGCACCACGTCTGCCCGGCTTTGAAATACCTCCAGGGACGGCGATTCCACCCCCTCCCTGGGCAGCCTGTTCCAATGCCTGAGAACCCTTTGGGTAAAGAAGTTTTTCCTAATCTCCAACCTAAACCTCCCCTGGCACAACTTGAGGCCATTTCCTCTTATCCTGTTGCTTGTTCCTTGGGAGAAGAGATTGACCCCACCTGGCTACAACCTCCTTTCAGGGAGTTGGAGAGAGTGAGAAGGTCTCCCCTCAACCTTCTCTTCTCCAGGCTGAACAATCCCAACTCCCTCAGCCGCTCCTCATCAGACTTGTTCTCCAGACCCCTCTCCAGCTCCGTTGCCCTACATGCCCTACCCCTACATGCCGTTGATGTCACCTTTAATGCCCTTGATCTAACCAAAGCACTAATATCAGAAGGAATCTTAACTTGAGAGTCAGTTTTTAGTATAATCTGATATTCTGGTGCTCTTCTGTGTTCTCTGTATGCAAAAGTCTGGTTGATATAGAAGTATGGACAGTGCTGTTGTCGTGTGTGTTTGTAGCTGCTCTTGCCCATTTCAGTCGGCTTCTCTGCATCTGGATTAAGGCCCAGAATATTTTTAACATGCAGATGTAATTTAGATATATTAATGATGCAACAGGAGCCCTGTTGTGACTGTGAGTAGGATTCATCCCGAGGGTGGATCTTCATTCCCCAGGCAACCCTCTAAAGAGATTATTGCTGTAAAGCCCAGTTAATCCCCTGCGGGGGCCAGCGCAGGAGATGATGGGGAGCTGGACTCACACACCCAAACCGTGTGAGCACAGACCCTGCCCTGGAATAGCCCTGGCTTGGTGTCAGACTTGCAGAAATAATGTTATTTTGCACATTTCATTCTAGTTGTGGGCATTGATGGGCTTGATCCTATTGGGGACTGCGATGAAGTTGCTTTGGCCGATGGGTTGGGATGGGATGGGGTGGGATGGATTGGGTTGGAATGGGTTGGAATGGAATGGAATGGATTGGGATGGAATGGAATGGAATGGAATGGAATGGATTGGGATGGAATGGAATGGAATGGAATGGAATGGAATGGATTGGGATGGAATGGAATGGAATGGAATGGAATGGATTTTTTTTCCGTTGGAAGGGATCTGCAATGATCATCTAGTCCAACTCCTTGACCATTTGAGGGCTGACCAAATCTTTGCGCATACAAGCGTTACCAACTTTTCAGCCCCAAGTATCAGACTGCGTCAACCTTAGTTGGTGCAAATAATGTGAATTTTCTGAAATCAGATGTCACTTTCTCAAATTTTGCCCGTGAAGTTGTGATTTCTGAGCAAGTCTCTGGGTCGTGCCATCAGTAAGTTTTGGTTCCCCCCCGGAGACGTGCTCTGCATGTCGGCTCATGTCGCTGGCTTGTAGCTCGCCTTACACTTTTGCCTTTTAAATAAAATCAAAATTGGTTTGGTTTAAAATAGCTCATAGAAGAGATTAAGTCCACAGAGCAATCGCTTCCAGCCTGTGCAGCGGTACTTATATCATCCAGGGCTGTTCAGAAGGTAAATTAATCCACAGGGAACAATCCTAAATACCTGATTCAATGAAGAGTTTGCACATAAAACAGCTTTAGTGTAAAACAGTGAAAATTACGTTTAAAATGAACACAAATTGGTGATTAGAAAAGGGACCAGCAGGATTTATTAGCTGGTTTTTTTCTTTTTTTAGTTGCTTCATTTAGAGAAAACTTATTTTGACACGTAGTTATTTTATTTTGCCTCAGTTTGATGTATTGGAGGAGGACTGATTTCAGCAGCTGATGTGTTTCTACAAAGATTAGTTAGACATATACTGAGATATGTTTTTAAAATTAAATCGATTTTAATGGATCGATGGATTATTTTTTTCTGGAAGCGGACAAGGTATGCCTGGCGCTGCAGAGCCAGACTTTGAAATGGAGATTTTCTAGAAAACCATTTCAAATGTGCTTCTCAATATTAAACAATTTGAGGGAGCAAGAGAAATCTGTGAACATCTGTTTCTTATTTTTCTCTTATTTTGCTGCGCTAAAGTGTAAATGTGTTTACCTGACAGCAAACCTCTGTTGAAATGCCAACAGGCAAATACTGGTTCTCAGCAGTTGCATATGTTGGTTTTCAGTTTGAAAGTACATTACAAAGAGCTGAAATTTGGAAGGCTGGGTGAGGTATGAAGATATTGATCCCACTGCATAGATGAGAAACCCAATACTGAGAAATAAACCAACAGAAATAGGGGTAAAGGTTGAAGCTGGATGGAGTTTGTTCAGATGGATAAAGAACTGGTGCAGTAAGAATTACAGGTTGTGATTTTTTTTATATATATTGTATTTTAGTGATGATTTTGTGACTTTAGATGTAAGCAGTTAATTCTAGTTGCTATTATAATGTCATTTAACATGTATAATTAGTCCTTGGACATTGAAATTCATGGTTTTGCACTGGGGACCGGGTCCAGCCATGTGCTTGGCACCTCGGTGAGCAGCGCTGGGCAGAGCCGCTGGCTTCACCGCTCACCACATCCCTCTTGGGTCAGGTCTGGGGGTTTTTTCTGAGAGTCTAAATGGAATTCCTAACGTTAGGCAGCGAAATTATTCCTGTACTCAACATGTAAACAACTGGCTAAAATAAGGACTTCTGTGCTTCTGCACGCGTTTAGAAAACCACACGAAATAACCCGTACCCGTTGGCGGTTTAACGGCATCTTCCTTTAGGCACGCTTCGGCTGGAACTTCTTTTCTAGGCTGCTTAATCTTAAAACTCGGCATAAAAAAAGCTTTCACCTAAAAGCCTGTGAGCCTGTGGAGTAATTCACCGTGTTTGTGTTTATCGGTATAAAAACAAACGCTGTGTGGTTTGTTAACGAGGCAGCGTCTCCCTCGGCTCAGGAGTGGGTTTTTGGGAAGGCCAGGAGGTTGCCCTGCGGAGACATGCCGGTGTGATTCGTGCCCCAAACAAGAAGGGGTAGATCCACGCTGTTCTCTCCAGGGACAGATGGCCCAGAAATTAGCAGAGAATTTGGACTGGGAAAGGTATTTACTGTGGCTAAGTGAAAATGAGGGATTTCACTGGATTTAGCGAGTAGACGTACAAGCACAGAGCACGGCCGTGGCTTCGGAATACTCAGGGTCGAGTTGAATTTCAGGGTTTTGAATAGCAGTGAAAATGTGTGGGATTGGGGCGATGAGAGGGTAGTGAGCGCAGGTTTGTGATCTCTCTTTTTTTTTTTTTTCTTTTCTCATATTTCTTTTTTCTTTTTTTTTCCTCCGTAAGTTGGGGAGCAGGCAAGTTTGTGTCACACACTCAGATACGCTGTTACGGGTGTTGGTACCTTCTCTCATTACCTAAGAGGTCTGATTATGACCTTGAACGAATCTGTGGGAGACTAAAGCTGAAAAGAAGGTCAACAGCCCAAAGGGACCTTACGGCCGGGGGATAATTGGATCAGGATCCAGAAGACAAAATACCGGTGGGGAGAAGATGTTAGTGGTGGGGAGCAGTATAGTATCGTCGCTTTCCGATGTGAAAGTCAATATAGCGACAATCCCAATCTGTAAAATGAAATACTGCGAGGGAAAATGTGTGGATTACACTTAAAGCTTCGTAAAAACCTGCTGTCAGTCAGATGAGATACTGGGTTCTGTTTCTGAACCAAACTAATCCACGAGAGCTGGTCGGTCGCGCACGTCAGGTGGGGGCTTTCTGTGCCTACGGCTTTTCCGTGTCGACGTTGCCAGGTTATAAACTTCTGCAGACCTTCCCCGGAAAGGTGGTGACTACGATGCAAATTAAAAGATAAGGGGAGCACTGAAAATGTTGTTCTCCATAATATCTTCTTTTGCTGCCATTGTGTAGTCGAATACAACGCTGCGCATAGTTTTTAATGCTCTTTGTGGTTACAAATAGCTTTTAACAGTATGAGCCAAAACATTATAGCCTAAATGTTCTTTTAGAAGTAGTAAGCAGAAACAGTAAATGCCATAATCTCTGATTTATGTGACTGTGGAAAATATGAACAACATCATTTTTGGCTCTTGCATTGCACAACTCAGTGTAGAGCAGCGTGTGTGCAAGCAATTCTTTCTTTGTTACTCATTTTGTTTATAATTTCTTCCTTCAAGCTACTTTGACAAGCTACTCTGAAAATGTGGAACGCACTAAATATGGAGGGGAAAGCAGTAAAGAACTTGGATCTGGAGGAAACCTGAAACCTTGGCAATCCCAGAAATCGAGCATGGACTCCTGCTTGTACCGTGTCGATGAGAACATGACGGCTTCCACCTACAGCCTCAACAAAATCCCCGAGAGGAACCTGGAGACGGTCTTGTCCCAGTCGGTGCAGTCTATTCCTCTTTACCTTATGCCACGGCCAAATTCAGTAGCAGGTAAGAAATAAACATTTTTGCCTTTAGGTGGGAGCGAGACGTGGTACACGCATGTCACAACCTTTGTCGTGTTCTCATTATCCAAAGGCAAATCTCCTTTCTGTACTCATCCTTAAGCGTGACAAAAATTGGCTTTTCATTTCACTTGCTGATTCCAAATGGAAAATTCCTGTGGGTGACACTGGTTCTGATGATGTTTAATGGATATTTCAGCAGTCTGTGGTCTCTTTTTTTACAAAATTGTACAGCTGCAAGATTACGGGAGAATACATTTTAAGAAAAAGATTCTTTGCTATCATTACAATGCAAATAATCACGGGTTTAAAGTACCGCATAATTCCAAGATATCACAGCCATTTCTGCTGTTTCAAAGGCTTCGTTATGACTAAAATCGAGTGTCTGATCTTCTGTGATGATCTTAAGAACTTTGGAGTTAAGAGAATTACAATACTTTCTCTCAGGAGAGACCCTTGGTGCCCTGAACGTCTTCGCACACACGTGTGCACGCGCTAGTTTGGGTCTTGCAGTGCCTGGGGTTTGCTGATGGCTGAAATGTTGTGCTTTGACATAACATCACCATTTTCTTCATTTAGTTTCTGTCTGCTGGTGGAAAGATTCCTAAATGATGCTATGACATAGCGTAGAATCATGGAATGGTTTGGGTTGGAAGGGACCTTGAAGGTGATCTAGTCCCACCCGCTGCCCTGGGCAGGGACACCTCCCACTAGACCAGGTTGCTCCAAGCCCCGTCCAACCTGGCCTTGAACATCTGACATGTGTTACCCATGTCTGAACAACCTGCCAAGATTCCCCCTGGAGTCGGTAACAGCAGGACAGAAGCAAGAGACAAGATTGAATATGTCAAAGCTTTGCTGAAAAGCTGCTGGCCTGGAATTCTTCTCCTTTCCTTTCCTGCCCCATATTTTTTTCTGGCTGAGTAACTTCTGTGGGGTTAAATGTTCTGCTGAGCTGGTCTGTGTAGATCCATGGAGAAATACAGTCTTTGTCCCTTCGTGGAGCCCCTGCAGGATTCTCCCGCTGGCTGGCAGCAGGAATGTTGCTCCAGAAGGCGCGGGACTGCACAGAGCCTGGGATATTGCATCTCCCGACAACCAGGCTGCATTGCATAACTAGATTAGATTTCCTTTTTAATCCCACTTTGGACAGCCACAGGCCTAGAAGTGACGTAGAAATGAGATTTTGTAGATGCTGAAACGCGGGCATGCTAAGTGGGGAGCTACACCACCGTGTGCTACTTACGTGTGAAAGATGGAAAGCCTGGGATTTCAGAATGGAAAGAGGGGATGGGAAACAAAGTGGGAAACTCTGCTTGCGTAGCCGTGTTAATTTAGGTTCTTTTCTTACAAATGACACTGCGTAAACACCTTCCAAAGAAAACAGGGCAGGGCAGGTACCATAAATTTAAATGTGTGTGTGTATTGGTTTAATTGACTTTGGAAGCCATCAGCTTGCCTGGTGCATTTAGAGGCAAATACTGTTTCAAGAGAAAACTATCTAGCAAGGTTTGGGAACAACTTTTCCTTCTGGCTGGTTTTGTTTTGAGGGGGTTTTGCTGCTTTTAAGTAGTATGTCAGCTAACACAGGGCATAGAATCCCCCAGGTCGGAAGGGACCTTTAAGATCCTCAAGTCCAACCATCACCCCAGCACTGCCCAACCCACCCCTGACCCATGTCCCTCAGCACCGCGTCTGAGGGCTGGGAAACACCTCCAGGGATGGTGACTCCACCACTGCCCTGGGCAGCCTGTTCCAATGCTTGCCGACCCTTGCAGTGAAGAATTTTTTCCTAATATCCATCCTAAACCTCCCCTAGCACAACTAAATCATTGTGGTGGACAAAAATACAAGATTTGTCTTGACCTTTTATCATTGAATGATGACGTGTTATCTCCTGTAAGTTTATGGCACCAGAAAATTATGTTTTCTAGGTAATAGATTTGTATGGGTTTTTTCCCCAGACCAGTTAACCTTGTTCTCATAGAATCCTAGGAAGGTTTAGGTTGGAAGGGACCTTAAACATCATCCAGTCCCACCACTCTGCCCTGGGCAGAGACTCCTCCCACCACACCAGGTTGCTCCAAGCCCCCGTCCAACCTGGCCTTGAACCTCCAGGGATGGGGCAGCCACAGCTTCTCTGGGCAACCCCGGCCAGGGGCTCCCCACCCTCACAGGCAGGAATTTCTCCCCAATATCTCATCTAAATCTCCCCTCTTCCAGTTTGAAGCTGTTACCCCTCCTCATAATGGGGGGATAACTAATTATCAATGTATTGAATGATGGGAGTGGGTAGACAGATCTAGTTTCATGGTTGATTTAAGCCTGTCTGCAAAATGTGCCATTGTCTGAAGGGTTAATCCTGCGCTGTCTGCCCACCCTCGCCTCCACCCTGCCCCGTGGGTACCTATTTGATGAACCTGATCAGTAGGCTGAACCAGCTGAAAATTAACCCTCCGGAAAATACATGTATTAATTTTGAGCCACAGGTTCATTAGCGTGGAGGCAAAGCGTGGCTGGGAGTGGGGGCAGAAACCTGCCCTTCTTTTAGTGCTATTCCACTAAGGTCATCGTGAAACCACAGCTTTGCTAAAACAGACTGTTCTTGTTTTTTTTTTTTCTAAATGCAGTTGAATTTATATACAAACAGTCTATTCCTGGGAACGTGTCATGGCAGCGTTTACACCTTGTGGTGCTTTCTTTTTTCTTCTTCTTTTTTTTTTTTTTTTTTTTTTTTTTTTTTTTAATATGTTTCTCCCTGAATATCTTCCAAAATGACACCAAAAATATTCTTTCTTGTAGCAGGCTTACAAACAGCAATCCCTGCTGTGTAATGCAGCCCTTCACTCAGGCTTACAACTGGACGTAGTTCTCCCAGCATGGATTGATCTCATTTTGTACTTCGTCGTATATTTCTTCAAAAACGGTTAAAAGCACTTTTTTTGGGAAATACTTTCTCTTGGAAAAAAACCCCCAAAACAACAAAGAACACCACAGGCTCTTGTGCACGTAAAATGCCAAAGTGGGATGTTCCAATTTGGTGGAGCATGGTTGGGTTTTGGTAAATCGCTGAGGTGCATGGCCCACGGTGCATGTGATAGGAGGGTTTTTTTAAAATTCCAGTTGTGGGAGCAGTGAGAACGCGTCTTTCCCATTGGCTTGGTGGGAGCATGGATGGGGAGCAGCACCCCAGTGAGTTACTGCACGGAGCATGAATGTTGTTGGGCAGTTTTATGGTGTTGGGTCCGATGGAGCTGCGCAGGGCAGTGAGCGTCACAAAATCCTGGCTTGGAAGAGAAAGGGCAGCCTTTCTCCCCTTTCCAACCCCAGAAGGGTTGGAGCAAATTATCCTTCTTGGATTAGCAGGAGAACTTAAAGGTCTCCTGCTCACGCGTAATGTGCGGACAACAAATTGCTCGCGGCGTGCCTGTGAGGTAAAGAGCTAACCATAAATTAGAAGAAAATGAAGGAAAATGTGAGAATAGTTCCTATGCACTGTGTTTCAGGGGGGAAAAAACCGTCAGGAAATTCAGGGACCAGAGCTGCTGGTTCTTTTCTCCTCATACCCCACACGAACAGCTCTCAGTTTTATTTATAGAATCACAGAATCACTTGGGGTGGAAGAGACCTTCAAGATCATCGAGTCCAACCATAAACCCACGCTACCAAAACCACCCCTAACCCATGTCCCTCAGCACCACGTCTGCCCGGCTTTGAAATACCTCCAGGGACGGCGATTCCACCCCCTCCCTGGGCAGCCTGTTCCAACGCTTGAGAACCCTTTGGGTAAAGAAGTTTTTCCTAATCTCCAACCTAAACCTCCCCTGGCACAACATNCCCCCAGATCCTTTTCCACCAGGCAGTTTCCAGCCGCTCCTCCCCAAGCCTGTAGCGCTGCATGGGGTTGTTGTGACCAAGGTGCAGGACCCGGCACTTGGCCTTGCTGAACCTCATCCTGTTGGCCTCATCCCATGGATCCAGCCTGTCCAGATCTCTCTGCAGAGCTTCCTACCCTCCAGCAGATCAACACTCCCGCGTAATTTGGTGTCATCTGCAAACTGACTGAGGGTGCCCTCAATCCCCTCATCCAGATCATCAATAAAAATATTAAACAAGACTGGCCCCAAAACTGAGCTCTGAGGATTTAATTTAATTAATAACCAATTTAAATTGGTGCCACCACACTTCGGAGCCCACTTGAAAGTCAGCGGGGGCAGCTCGGGCACGGGGTCTGTTCCCCCTTCAAATTGCGTCACACCTTTTCAAAGCTAAAAAGGCAGTTCGGCTCCTGAAATGGGTTTGTGCACCGTTCGCAGACCGTCTTCAGAAATGCGGAGAGGAACGCAGCCCCGCTCCAGATTGTCTGTTTTGTCTTTTGATATAGAAAAGGTATTTTTGATCTCCGTAGGGAATCTTTTAAAGATCTTCTTTTGGAGTTGGCATTTCTTTTGCACTTTTTTCCTCTCAGGTTGGTGCCGCTGAATACTCTTCAGCATTTTTTGGTTATGTCTCTGTGGAGTTCCAAGGGTTGGTTGTTTTTTGGTTTTTCTTTTTTTACAATCTTGAGATTTTTTTGATATTTTCTAGATTGCACTATTTCTGACATTTTCCTTATAAAGTCCCTATCAATTCAAAGAGAGAAGTGGTTCCCTCGATATATTCCTCTTATCTTTGGAGAGAACGCTTGTTGCCACAGCGCTGCCTGAGAAATTTAGATTTTCATCAGCTAAATTGCATAAAACCAGCTGGAATGAAACAGTTATACAGCTTTTATCTTGGAAACTGAAACATCCCCCACTCCAGCTAGGTGCCGGAAACGGTAGCCTGTCATGGATATCGGCCTCAGTTTCTCATAGTCTCTTGGAATTGGAGATTTCCCAATGATTTTTAATATCAAGCATTTAGTAGCTTGTATTTTTACCAAAGCTACCCTGCTTGAACTCAGAGTTTTAAGGTCAGGTGGCTGAATTTTCTGAAAAGCTTTAGCATAACTGTTCAGCCACGTTGGACGCGAAAATAAGGGGAAAATTCAGTGTTCTGCTGGAGGTAAATTCCTGTACTTGCTCCATTTGAGAGGTCCCAGCACCTCTGGCTTTGCTGCTTGGGCTTGGTGTTACGCTGCTTTTGCTAACCCCCTCTTGAGGCTCTAAATTGGAGTTAATTCTGTAATCTCACTGATTTCAGTGATCTGAGACAACTTCATTTGCGCAATGATCATATTATTCGGGAGGGAGAATCAAGTTTAGTTGTGGTAGCCTTATAATTACTTTAAAATTCACTTTATTTTGGTGAACTGTATCCCAAACTGTGTAAAACGTAGAGTATTATTAGGTTAGAACCACAATCACTCATGTTAACATTGCAGGATTTAAAACTAGTATTTCAAATCGTTTGCGCCCAGGGAAGTGATTGTATTTTCTGTTAACCTCAATGTTACAGCTCAAACCCATTAATACATGTTTTTCTTTTGTTCAATCAATGTTATGTTACACTATATTAATTCAGTGGCGAGGGGGAGACACCCACAAAAAAGCAAATTAAGAAGTCTCTTAGTTCTAATTAAGGAAATTCCCTTCCTACGTCGTCAAGACCAGGGAGTGTTGGGAGGTACGTGTCGCCTCTCCTGAAAACGGCTTTTTCGGTACAAAGAACCGTTGCTCCGTTCTTCTGGTATTAGCAGCAATTTTTCTTGCTGTGTGGCATTCAGAGAGCATAACCCAGTAATCACCAGTTCTAACTGAAACCCTAAATCTGGTAGCTTTAAAAAAAAAAAGAAAAAAAAGGCAGGCAGGAAATGCAAAGGAAGAAAGACGTGGAGTGGAGGTAACGAGTGTCCATATTAGGGGTAGCGATATGGAAAAATCTCTGTAGTTCACCAACACGCCCAAAGCCCTTCGTGCACCAGCTGTAGTGGTGGCCTGATACGCACGTATGGCACCGACAGCAACAGTCAAGTACCAAAAAAGCAATTAAAATTCCCTTTTTTGTTGCATTTATCTGGTCTCCAGTGATTTGGGGAAAAAAAAAGCCCCAAAGTGTAAAAAAAAAAAAAAAAAAGTCTTCTGTATGGTGCAAAAATGACCTGTTGGGGAGGGATGGTGAATGCTCTGAAATAGATGGGCTGCAATTTTTGAGAGGTTATTTATGATCCAAGAAAAAACCCTAAAAAAATAATCCCAGGTCTCCCAATAATTCTTTAAAACTCACTTTTACAGGTCAGCCCCCTATGAATCCATTTGCTTTCCTGTTTTGTTTTTCCCCGAAACTGAAAGCTTCAACTGCATTTTCTTCCTACCCCATCCCAGGAAAATAGGAACAATAATTCATTTTATATACTGCAACAGTTTTCATACTGATCACCAGAAGACGCTTGGCACGGGAGTTGGGCGTTCAGATTTTTGAATGAACACAAATTTCTTCAGAAAGTTCAAATTTCCTGTGCACAATGAACGCCTCATTCTATTTCCATTACCCATGCCATGAAACATGAAATCTTGTGTTATTTAGACCACATGCACGGTTTATAAGGTCTCTTTAAATGTTAATAGGGAGTTAAAATGCCCTTATGTAATACCAGCTCCTCTCTTTTTCCTCTTGGAGAATATAAAATAGCAGCAAATCTGTTACTAGTTATTAACTTTAAATTCTCTTAGATGTCCTTTGAAGGTGAGGGCAGGGTTTGAGTAAAAGGGTTTGCACCACTCTGAGGGTGGGGAGCCCCTGGCCGGGGTTGCCCAGAGAAGCTGTGGCTGCCCCATCCCTGGAGGTTCAAGGCCAGGTTGGACGGGGCTTGGAGCAGCCTGGTGTGGTGGGAGGTGTCCCTGCCCAGGGCAGGGGGTGGCACTGGATGATCTTTAAGGTTCCTTCCAACCTAAACCGTTCCATGATTCTGTAAGTGCCAGTAAATTACGTCTTCTTGAGAACAGAGTGGGCAGTGGTTGTCTTGGGGAGCATCCCGTATCCTCACACATGGCAGATGGTCCTCTAAGGGCGTTTCTGGCCGAGATCTGGGAGTCTGCTGGACTTGCCTGCCTGGACAGGGGGAAAATCCAAGCCCAAAGTGCAAGAAAGGTTATAAAACGTGACTTGAACAGTGTGGCTTTCAGAAAAGCAAATACAACTCTCTCTTCAGGTCAGAAAAATACAAGGTTCAGCAGCGGTGTCTGAGCGGGCGATGAAAGTGATTGGAAGAACCTGGTCATAAAAACGGGTTTCGTACTGTTGAGATACGTTCATATTTCCCTCTGTCCCATGTTTTCCCTGGAGGAGTCTGGGAAAGGTCATGTAAACGGGATGAGGGTGATGATCCGGGCTGGAGTGACCGACCTGAGAGACAGGACGTCACAGTGAGACCCCCTGGGGACCACAGGGGAGGAAGCAGAGCAGAAGCCGTGTAAGAGCGAGTGCCTTGAACTTGGCCCGAGGGAAGGGGCTCCATGCAGGCGTAGCAGAGAAAGGAATGTGGTGGTTGATGAAATGCACCGCAGCCGGGGGAAAGAAGCGCTCATGAGATCTGCCGTAGAACACGTGCCTTTCCCCAAGCCTTGCTGTGAGCTGTGCTGGAGTGGAACAAAAATTTGCACCTTTTTTTGCTTTTTTTTTTACTTTCATTATGGGGCATGGTTAAACTCTGAATGAAATGCAGCTCTGCAGAGGAATTATTCCAAGGAGAGAGACGAAATGAAGATGCTTCCAATAAACCCCAAAACTTAGTATCGTCCTATTTGTCTTTGACTGTTCCTTGATCACTTGGAGCAGATATCCAGCCAAAAATTGAGTCATGAAATCTGAAGCGTATTTATTAACACAGCTGCAAGGAATCTGAATTTGGGGTGCAGGTAATAATGCAATCTGGTCCGTGGAGCAGTCATGGCAAGCTGAATCCATTGACTCCGGTGGGAGCAGTGACTCCCGCCCGTCTCCCCTGGGAGACCCAGCAGCAAAGCCTGCCCCTCTCCGGGCAGCCAAATACCGATTTCAAGTCAGGTCCTTTTGTGTTTGGTGTTCAAACAGTAGATTGAAACTGAATTATCTTCCGCTATTTGTTTGCCATTTCCTTGGGGGATTTGCATCTGCGGTATGCAAATATTATTTTTGAGGCGGTACTTTTTTTTTTCCCCCCCTCCCTTGTGTTTTTTATCTGCAGTTGCTGTGTCGTATTCCGTAGGATAAGGTTCAGAATTGAGAAGAAGCTTTCAACGGTTTCATATTATATTTTCTAAGATAAATTGATTGTGCATATTTTTTGAAGTACTGAAGCATATTCTCAGGAAAAATTACTTCTAGCTCCTCTGGCCTTAGATCTCTTTAATTATTCCTCAGTTCTAAATCGGGAAGATAAATCTCAGTTCATCAGCCTGCGGAACGGCAGGGTAGTTGTACCGACAATTACAGAAATAACCCGTGGCAAAATGGGAAATGGATCTGGCGGCTCACGCTGACTGCAGTCCACCGTCTACGAGTCTCCTTGGTTGCGGCTGTAGAAGAATGATGACGACGACGACGATGATGATGATGATGATGATGAAGGTGGGAAGAGAGCCAGGCTTTGGGTTGCTGAGGAATAGCTCCTCGCTGCTGGGAGGACCAACGATAAATGAGGCCACTGGCCACCGTCGTGCTCTTCTCTGGCGGCGCACAAAGTCCACCCCTGCGGAACATCTTGGGTTCCAGCTGGCTGCTCGTTTCCCAGACTCAACAGAGGTCGAAATACAGCGTCTTTAAATGACTAAAAGAAAAATAAAAAATACCAGCAGGGTAGCGGTTGTTCCCAGGAAGTGAAACAGTTCTTCCAGGAGGCTGCACGTGTGTTGTAGGGACTTGAAAAATACGCAGTTGTTGTTTGCTTCAGAAGCTCCTTCCTGCCTGTTGTGCAGCCATTAGTGCTGTCGAACAGCCGTCAGAACAGCCGGCTCGTGGTGCCTTTGCCCTTCGCAGTTCTGGAGCAAGCAGAGTTGACAGTCTTTTCTTGATTTGTGATAAAAGACCGAGCGCTGTCTTTTCTGTAGACCTCAGCTGTTGGGGGAGTATGAAGAGCAGCTCTCAGGCTTCATTCCTCTCTGGCTCCCCAAAATCCACGTCCTAGGAGGTCGATGCAATTTTGAAAGATTATTCAGCCCTTTGCATTAGAAAAGCTTTTTAATTGCACAACTCGGCAAGTGCTGGCAAAATTATGTTCCTTGGAAACCATCATGAGTCCCAACATTGCTAATCCTCCTTCCAGCTGCTAGCTGGGCTGGACACAGTCTAGAAACCGCTTTCATAGAATCCTAGAATGGTTTAGGTTGGAAGGGACCTTAAACATCATCCAGTTCCACCCCCTGCCCTGGGCAGGGACACCTCCCACCACACCAGGCTGCTCCAAGCCCCGTCCAACCTGGCCTTGAACCTCCAGGGATGGGGCAGCCACAGCTGCTCTGGGCAACCCCGGCCAGGGGCTCCCCACCCTCACAGCCAGGAATTTCTTCCGAATATCTCATCTAAATCTCCCCTCTTCCAGTTTGAAGCCACCACCCCTCATCGCATCACTACAAGCCCTCATAAAAGGTCCCTCCCCAGCTTTCTTATAGTCCCCCTTCAGATACTGGAAGGGGCTCTGAGGTCTCCTTGAGGCCTTTTCTTCTCCAGGCTGAACAACTCCAACTCTCTCAGCCTTTCCAAGGATGTCTCCAAAGTCCAGCTCGGCATTAACAGCCGATGGTGACCAGTTGTCCATCATTTAGGCTCCAGAAATCGTCGCTATATGTTGAGAACCTTTCCCTGCGTTGTGAGGAGGAAAATCCTGGAGCCCAGAAGTAGATGGAGATGACGGGACTGATGTGAACGAGGCACTCGGCTCTTTATCTATTAAAGACGGCTTTTATGTAACAGATGAAATATCACAGAACTCCGTTAATCTGAAGCTATTCTAGAAGCTGGTTTTGAGGACTTAAAAAGGAGGGGAAAAAAAGACCAACAACAAAACCCCCTTAACGGCAACCTTCTCAGAGGAGAAAAGCAGAACCACCAATATTGCAAAGTAAAGAATAAAACCATGCTGGTTTCCAGCCTCTATTTAATGCAAGTGCTGTGTTGAGCGGGGAGATGCCACACTTGGTGGGACCACCCGGCAGAGTTTGAAAAAACCAGGCTTTGAAACCTGGGCGTACTCTCCCAGCGAGTCTCTTCACCCAGTTTTGGGGGTTTTTTGCCACAAAGTTTTACATGGACAGGATGAGTGCTGGTTCCGGAACACTGCCCCCTACCTGGGGAGCTGCTGCGAGATGATGCTTCTGAAATAATCAGCTTAAAAGAAGTCACGTTCTGAGAGTGAAATACGGTTTGGGCAGTAGAGGTTGTGTGATCTGCGCCTCTTCGGAATAACAATTTGGCGTTGAAAATCCGGTGCGATGAGCAGGGGGCTCCATGGTGCCCTGGGGGGCTGCAGGTCTTGCTTCCTGGGCACACAGCGTGTTTGTGGTGCAGTGTTTTCCCAGTGTGCGCAGGATTGGCTTCTCCCAGGGTGTTTTCCTGAAGGCTGAAGTAAAAAAAAAAAAAAAAAAATTTGCTAGTAGTCATATTGTAAAACTGATTCTCTATTCAAGGACTAATGTGAGTTTTCAAAAAAAAAAATTATTTTCGTTTTTTTGTCGATGAGTAATTAGGAAGGAAATAATTTGGGGGTTTCACTGTTGTTCTATAAATGGGGAAAACGAGCTTTTATCTGTTTGTGGCTGCACTGAATGATCTCATATAAAGAAATGAAATTACCAGCAAGATTAATGTCTCTGGTCATCCTCGATGGCTCTGTTTGTGCTTGATGGAATTAAAATGGGGCTGGAGCAGGACTGAATATGGAATTTAGAGGGAGGAAATTTTATCCTTCAGCAGGTGGTGTATATATATATATATAGAGATATATATACACACACATAAGACTCTCATATCCCTATATATATATATTTAGCAGCAAGTCCAGTGCGGGGAGTTTTGTTTTCTTTCCTTTTTCTTTCAGAGAAGCAGGAGCAGCTTCAGCAGGGTACCTGGAACTGTAGTCGTGAGGATATTTAACAGAACTCAGGAAAGAAAAAGTGTGGTGTCTTCCCCAAGAAACAGTAGTTCTTTCAGCCAGCGAGTGTGTTTATCGTATCGGCAGAACTGCTGAGCTGTGCGTGCAACACGTTAGTAACTCCCAGTCAAGGGGAGAAGAGATGCCTGGAAAGGATGATAATCCTTATCCTCATTTAATGGTCTGCATAAGCTTACGGCAGTGTCAGTTACAAATATAAAAGAAAAGCATTCAGTCTCTGATTATTTTTTTAATTTTTTTTTAAGGCGGTCTCCTTTGCCTGAATATTCCCTTTCCAAACTCTCCCAGTATCAGTTAGGACTGCTTCTGGTGTGGATTTTCAGCGTATCCTGCATGCACTGGCCAGCACTAGGCAGTCCTGGCTGCCTGCTTTTTATCTCCAATCCACTGCAGGGAAAAGGGATTTTTATTTACCAAGAACTGATTATCTATTAAAGGAGGAGGGCCAGGAAGATGCTGGGAGGGCTGGAGCCCCTCTGCTGGGAGGACAGGCTGGGAGAGCTGGGGGGGTTCAGCCGGGAGAAGAGAAGGCTCCGGGGAGACATTATAGTAGCCCTCCAGTATGTGAAAGGGGCTCCAGGAAAGCTGGGGAGGGACTTTTTCCAAGGGCATGGAGGGATAGGATGAGGGGTAATGGCTTCAAACTGGAAGAGGGGAGATTTAGATGAGATATTGGGAAGAAATTCCTGGCTGTGAGGGTGGGGAGCCCCTGGCCAGGGTTGCCCGGAGCAGCTGTGGCTGCCCCATCCCTGGAGGTTCAAGGCCAGGTTGGACGGTGCTTGGAGCAGCCTGGTGTGGTGGAAGGTGTCCCTGCCCAGGGCAGGGGGGGGAACTAGATGCTGTTTAAGGTCCCTTCCAACCCAAATCATTCTATAACATGATTAAGGTCCTACTTTTGATGAGAAAGACGACAGCCCTGCATCTGCCTGCATCGAATGTGCAAGCTTGGGGCTCGTCTCCCTGGTCTGGATACCCCCAGGATACTCCAGTTGCTGCCGGAACATCTGCTCTTCCACTGCAGATCCTCTGGCTCAGTTCCACTGCAAAAAGTGGACATAAATCGCCCATAAATTTTTAAGCAAAAGGCACGTTGCGTTGACCTGTGCCACCATGGTGTGAGCAGACCCCGACGCTGAAGGCTGGAGCTGGGGTGAGGGGGCTGCGGTGGCTTCAGTGCTGACAGAAAATCACTTCCATCCCTTGGAGTCACAGCCTTCTAATTGCTGCATTTCAGCTCTAATCTGCTCCTTCACAGTGAACATCTAATCAACTTCACAAGAGTAAAAGAGCATGAAGGACTTTTAAAAACAGACTTTGATGGTTTTATCTCTTTTTTTCCCCTCCTCACTCCTGTAGTTTACCTTTTGTCCACCCTCTCTGTCTCTTGTTCTTTTTTTTTCTTAAAATTTATACAGAGTTCAGGCAATTTGAAGAGCAGCATTTAAAATTACTGCCAAATTTCAGCCCCTTGTTACAGTCTCTGAATCTTGCTTAGATTTCAACTACAGTGCAATCTCGTAAAGGTTTTTACGTGATCATTAAGCATTGTATGGAAAAAATGTTTCTCTTAGTTTTGAAATTTTCTGCCTTTCAGTTTTGTTGAATTATTATATCTTGTATTGGGTGGCAAAGAGGATGGATGCGAAGTCCAGTGCCGGGAGCTACTCCGGAGAGCTGTATCAAAATATTTACCCATTTCACAGCAAAGAATTAATGTCAGCTTCACAGGCAGTCTTTGAAGAAGTCATTTAATTAATTAGTTCAATTTAAAATAATAATGTTGTTGTGGTAATTGACCAAAAACTAAAGGGGGGCAGGGGGGAAAGGACTATTTGATACAGAGTACTGAGTAGCTAAATATTGCACAGCGTGATTTGCATCGGGAAATGTTTAATCTGAATTTTGGCAGTGGTTATCAGAGCAAGAACAGAGCTGGTGATCTGCAAAGACTACTTTTCTAGTAGTTTTCTAGAAAGACTAGTTTTCTGTTTATAATTGGGAAGATTATTTCATGCAGCGGCATTTCCATTCCTTTGTTTTATAATATTTTGTAAAGTACTTGGCTGAAAAGTGTTCTGACATGGCAGAATAGAGGGTGAATTCAGATGCAATTGATTCATATTTGGGTTTTTTAAACTACATTTTCTCCTATCTTCCAATCATCACTTGTCACCATGTTAAAAAAAAATACTTAAATTACTGTTTCTTGTACTGATTGATGCGGCTTAGTGGCCAGTGTTAACACTAGTCATTCTGCTCTGCTACCGTCCGGGGGCATTTCCCACCAAATTGGGCAGCACCCATCAGGAAATTAAATTTTCACAATATTTGTATTGGGCGTCTGTGGAAAAAATGTTGCTTAAAAACAGCTGGTTGAAACGATCACTATAAATGTCACATCTTGATGGGAAGTGCTGCGTGAGGTGATACCTGGAGCTGTGGAGTTTAGAGGGAAATACCTTAAAAATACCTTGGTCTAGTGGGAGGTGTCCCTGCCTATGGCAGGGCTTGGAACTACATGATCTTTAAGCTCTTTTCCAACCTGGACCATTCTAGGATTGTATGAAAATCTGGCTGGTTGTGTCCTTCGTGCTTCTTACCGATTTCCCGTAATGCCTCGGGAATGGCTGCTCGCAGCTGTGTCCCGCGGGAGCAGCCGCTCCTCGCTAGCAGCGCGCTCAGCTCATGGTGGGATGACCCACCTGCTTCCCTTGGAAAACGGAATAAAAACCGATTTTGCACCATATTATCTGCCAGCTTCGAAAGAGGGAGATAAAATTTCTAGCTGCAGTTTCTGCTCCAACCACGCTTATTCGCGTCGTGATGGCACCTTCAGCGGAGACCAATAAATTAGGCCTATTTAATCTAACACCATAAAGAAAACTAAATTCTCCCGTGAGCAAGTAACACCAGAATAGTAAAGTTATCTTCTTTAGTTCAGATAACATTTTTCTCATTTATTCGTGCCTTTTTGCCGGTCTGTTGAAAGTTTAACTTTTCTGCCGCTAATTCTGGCTTTATGAACAGACAAATGTTAATATCCAAACTAAGCAGCACTAAAATAATTGAAGAGGAAGTTGTGGACTTCAGGATAAAATGCACTGTTGAGTTGTCTTTTACGTGGTAGGAAATGTGGACGGTCTTTGCCAGGCTTTGCACACACACGATTGGGAAAGTTTTGTGCTTGGGAGAACTTGGATCCGATATGAGACTCCATTTCTCCATCTTCCATGAGTCTTTTTTTTTATTTGTGAACATCAACAGGAGACCAAACAGAGCAAATACCAGTTGGGAATGAGAAAAAGCTACCAAAAGGCTTCTTTACTCCTTGCAAGGGGAAATTAGACTTTGTTGGTCTTAGCTGCGTGGACTCAATGGGGTTACAACTCCGTATTTTGCTTTAAAAAGGAAAAAATACATTGACCAGCGATTAGATCTGAAAGTCAGGCGTGACGTAGTTGTTTCTTTTCTTGTGGCAGCCACCAGTTCAGCCCACTTAGAAGATCTGGCTTACCTGGATGAGCAGAGACACACTCCCCTGCGGACCTCCCTCCGAATGCCGCGGCAGAGCGTGGCCGGCGCCCGCACGCAGCAGGACCTGCGAGGTAGGAGCGCGCTGGGGGCTTCGGGGCTTTCACCGGCCTCTCGGGGCTGGGACCTTGTGCTGCAGCCACTTTGTCCACGTCCCTGTGAAGATGCTGGAGAGGGATGGTTTTACGTACAGGTATTAAGCGCTGCCTCTCCGGGAGGATGGGAACCAGTCTGGGTTATTTCCAGCATCCTTCTGGGTGGCACGGCCAAGTCGGAGGGGAGAGAAAATACATGAAGTTTTGAACAAAGAGCTCCTTCTGTCTGGTGGTAGTTGGCTGGACGGTGCCCTGCTGCTCCAGCAATCAGGAAAGTGCTGATGGTGTGACATTTTGGGGTTCTTTTTTTGAGCCGACCGAGGTGTCTGGCTTGTTGGATACACACTCTGTGGAGCTGTGGCATAAAGATGGGTCCCCCATCTCAGTCCTGCAGATACTGCTGGTGTTAAAGAGGTTCTCACACCCGCTCCCAGCCTCACTAACGTTCTGTAGTTGAGGTGTTTGGAAGAGCTTGTGCCGTAATGAATTCTGGTTCAGGTGGATTATAGAGGATTTGTATTACTGAGTTGGTCCAAAGTCTGAGCAGCCTCATTTTTTTGGGAACACAAGTGCAAATCAGCACATTGTACATGAAAAACAGCGTGTTGCTCTGCTCCCCGAGGTGGGGTGATGGCCGTCTCCTCTGCGTCCAGTTTGCCAAGGGTGCTCCCGTCCTTGAGCCCCGCGGTCGAGCGCAGGGTGATGGCACAGGCTGCGTGTGCCCAGGGACAGCCCAGCTCTGAACCCATCTCGCTTTTGCAGCCCTACTGCCCAAGCTGCAATATTTGGGAGCATCAGTGGCAGGGTGCCCGTGCTTTAAAAAATACTATACTAGTAGAGGAATCACAGAATCACAGAATGTTAGGGGTTGAAAGGGACCTCTAGAGATCTTCTGATCCAACCCCCTGCCAGAGCAGGTCCACCTACAGCAGGTGGCACAGGATGGCGTCCAGGCGGGTTGGGAATGACTCCAGAGTTGGAGACTCCACCACCTCTCTGGGCAGCCTGTGCCAGGGCTCTGCCACCATCAAAGGAAAGAAGTTTTTCATCATGTTCAGACGGAACTTCCCGTGTTCCAGTTTGTGCCCATTGCCCCGTATCCTGTGTCTGGGCACCACTGGGAAGAGTCTGGCCCCATCCTCTGGCCACCCACCCTGTAGCTCTGGCTGAGCACGGATGGGATCCCCTCTCAGCCTGCTCTTCTCCAGGCGGAACAGCCCCAGCTCTCCCAGCCTTTCCTCACTGGAGAGATGCTCCAGTCCCTCAGCATCTTGGCAGCCTCCCCTGGACTCTCCCCAGCAGCTCCCTGTCCTTGAACTGGGGAGCCCATGGGCACAGCGCTCCAGCCGTGGCCTCGCCAGGGCGGAGCAGAGGGACAGGGTGACCTCCCTCCACCTGCTGGCCACGCTCTTTCCAACCCCAGGAGACCATTGGCCATCTTGGCCACCAGGGCACATTGTGGCCTCATGGGCAACTTGTTGGCCACCAGGACTCCCAGGTCCCTCTCTGCAGAGCTGCTTTCCAGCAGGTCAGTCCCAACCTGTCCTGGTGCGTGGGGTTATTCCTCCCCAGGTACCTCCACCCCTGCATCACGTAGGGATATTCCTGCAAAAGATCCCTGAATTCCTCTCCCTGGTTGCTCCCCCGCCAGCCCTCTGTCAACCTCTGAGTGCTGCAAGGCTAAGACTTGGATAGTTTCTAAGAAAATGAGAAATTTTGACAGGCTGGTATTTTTTTTTCTTCTTCTTTTCAAACAAAAAGCAAAGGCTTTTTCCAGCCCCTGCTTTGCAGCGGGCAGCGTACGGGCGGGGAAGGAGCCCAGCGCTGTGTATGGGGCCACCATCCCAACGCGTCCCTCTTAGGGACACTCACAATGCTGGTATTCAGGCAGCCCTTTGACTTCTGAAAGGCCTTTTGAGAGGGGAAGTTTTTGTGGTTCTTCCTGGCAAATTCCGCAAAAAAGACGTGAGCAATGAGAAGAGGAGCCAGGGCTGACATTTTAGTATTTTGTTTATTTCCAGGCAGCTCCAGCTGGATTCACCCCCACGTCCTTGGGGTTTCAGGTCCCCCTACAACTTCCGTCCCCCTTTTAATCTGAGCACGGGCTTTGGCTGCATCCTCAAGCGATGGCCGCGACAGCCCCGCGTCTGCAGCAGGTCACCAGGTTAATGCTTCATCCCCATCATTTGTCGTTGCACAGATGAGTAAATGGCCAAGAAAACTCATTTGGGACTTTTTCTGGTTGTTGCTGTGCCGTCAGCCTAGTGTGTTCTCCCCTGTACGTAGGGTTCTGTTGGTGATACGTCAAACTTCTGTTTTTTCTGGGATTTTTGGAGCAAGTGCCCACCGCCCTCAGGTAAGGAGAGCGGGAGCCGGAGCGTGGCAGGTTGGTTGTCGCAGCATCGCAAGCGTGACCTGTTACATCCCAGTTTCTACCAAATACACAAACCCCCAAAGTGGGAAAAAAAGTGGGTTTTGCGTCGGTTTGGATGGCAGTCTGTAATGAAATCATATTGGCTGGTGAGGCAGTCATAAAAATGTATTAGCAGGCAGTAAGTGAAGAAAGCAAAGTTTGACAGACCAAATTTCCATATGTTCGAGTGGAGTAGCTTGCCAAGGCTTCATAATTTGCAGTGATTGCATCCAAAACATTAAACTTTATTGTAGGAACAGAATCAAATTGTTTTCCAGACACACTTTTAAAAACCATGTAGCACTACATATTTGCTTTCTTCTTTTTTATTCTTTTTTTTTTTTTTTCCCCTCCTCTCTTTTTTTGTGAAGGTTGCATGAGATTACCAGCAGCGTTTCAATTTTTTGGAATTTGCTGCTGATCCTAGTTGAGGTACTGTGCTATTTTTAAAAAGAGAGAGAGAGAGAGAGAGAAGAGGATGTGAAAAAAACCCAAACCACCACTATTTGGAAATATTTTCATTTCATTGAATGTGTGAGGGTGGTTTTTTTTTTTTTCCCCAAAAATACTACTTGTTCCAGATATTACTGTGAAATTGTCGATCTGGGCTGTTATAATCACCAGCTTTGTTCCAACTGGAAATCCTAAACTTGGGTTTAACTTCAACATCTCCAGTCTTGGCACAGGGCTGAGATAGCGAAGCAATTCCTGGTCCCACGTTGGGGGACACATTACAGCCCACTGATTTGTTCCCAGTGTTCAAAAATCCCAGTGCAGAGAAACTAAACAGGAGATGGTCCCTGCTATTTTTTGTTAAAGCTGTTATTTTAAGCGGGGGAGTAATTTAACAATCCCAACGGCTAAGAGCATGATGAGTATCCGTACCATTGGCAGGTTTTTAATAGGATGGGGAAGGTGATTTTTGCTTTTACTCTTTCCAGCCAGCGGGATTTGAAGCTGTTGGGTGTTGCTGTAGCCCAGGGCACAGGATGATGGCTGTGATGTACCGTGGAGCAGGAACCAGAGGGCAACCAAATTACGTGCTGTTAGACATCCCAACTGTTGCCATTATGGGGGTTTTTTTCCTCCAAAAAGCACATGTCAGGGCTGGTGCAGGGTGTGAAGGACAGTGGTGTAATTTAGGGGAGGTTTGGAGGGGAGGAGAGGGTGGCTCAGACTCCCCCGTCTGTTGTTTTCCACCGTAAGCAGGATGGCAGTGCCGTGTTTTCCTTAAACTGGCTCTTAGAATTTTCTGGGTTTTTTTTTTTTTCCTCATGGTGTGTTTTTAATACTGTCACCTTTTGGGCAGAAGGGTTTCATGCACCTCTTAAAAATGCTAAAAAATAATTTAACCTTTTCAGGTGCACTGTGTGAAAAACAGGCACTGGCCTCGTCCTGATGGATGTATACGTTGAAGAGCACTTGAGAGAAGTTGCAGTTTAAAGCGAGTAAACGAAATAAACTCAGACATTTGGCTAGTTTATGGGTTCTTATTTAATGGAAGACACAGCAGATGCTGTGTTATTCAGAATCGTGGAATCCCAGACTGGTTTGGGTGGAAGGATCTTTAAAGGCCATCTACTCCAACCCCCCTGCCATGGGCAGGGACATCTTCAACTGGATCAGGTTTCTCAGCGCCCATGCAGCCTGGCCTGTATTCTGGTCCACTTGGATAATGACAAATCTTCAGGATGTCCTGTGTCTGTTTGGGGTGCTGTGGTTGAAAAGTAGGCGTCGCGCAGCCTCGGAGCCATTAGCACCTCTGAAAAGAAACCAGGATTTGAGTCAAGGTCTCCCCCACGTGAAGCAGGAGTTTATTGGATCCCGGAGCTTTTATATAAAGTCGATCTTGTCTCTGCGTTAGCCCCCAAGAGCATTTGGTACCTGTTAGGCTTCTGGCTTTCAGAAGAGCATTATTGTACATTTTCACTCACTACATGACATATCACGTACATACACGCATGCTCAAGTGAAATAAAGCTGTAGCTTATCAAGCACAAATCTTAGCTTGACGTTTTCCAAATGGAGTTTCTTTATTCATTTTTTTTCTAATATAATTACATATATATATAACATTGGTAGTATGATGCAAATAAAAAGTTTCCCTCATCAAATGCACTGCTGGAACACTTAATTCCCATCAGTCGGACCAGTGCAGCAGTGTTATCTGCCACATCCCTGTGCGCTGGCTTCTGCGATGTGCCGTCCTCGGGTGCACAGCCCATCAGTCGCGCTGATGCCGGGAGCCAGGAGCTGTGATGGGGACATGGGGACACGCAGCCCCAGGGCTGTCTCGTCCCCTCCGGCCGCCAGCGATTTTGCTTCTCCGGTGCCTTCCCGTGCCAGCACATCCCACCGCGCTCGCGTGATGGGCCCCAGCAAGGGGAATCAAATGAGCTGCTTGTGAGCTCATGCAATTCCAAAGCCATCTCCACCCGAGGACAGATTTAAAGCATATTAATCATTTTCAAGTGGGAATACAAATACAGCTCCTGTCTGCAGTGTTTTTCTGTATGAGTTTAAGAAAAAAAAGAAAAAAGGGAAATTCAAAATACCTAACATTTTTAAATACCAGCTGTTTTCCTTAGGCGTATCTGATGTAACATTCAATGCCAGCCCCTTTATCAGCTCCCTGATCCAATCTGCGAGGGATTTTGAGGTGATTGGAGCGGTGGGCAGGAGCTCAGCGGTTCCCTGGGGAGGGTCCCGCTGCAGTGCTGGGGATGGGGGGCAGAGCCTGGAGCTGAGGGGAGCAGCTCTGCTGCTGCTGGAGCAGGAGGGAGCAGGCACTGGGATCCCTGAGAGCTTCCAGGGGGATTCATTGCACAAAGCACCCGGCTTGACCCGCTACGTTACTCTCTTCAAAACCCGTGTGTTTAGATTTAGAGTAAGATCATAGAATCCTAGAATGGTTTAGGTTGGAAGGGACCTTCAAGACCACCCAGTGCCACCCCCTGCCCTGGGCAGGGACACCTCCCACCACACCAGGTTGCTCCAAGCCCCGTCCAACCTGGCCTTGAACCTCCAGGGATGGGGCAGCCACAGCTTCTCTGGGCAACCCCGGCCAGGGGCTCCCCACCCTCACAGCCAGGAATTTCTTCCCAATATCATCTAAATCTCCCCTCTCCCAGTTTGAAGCTGTTACCCCTTGTCCTGTCATTACATGCCCCTGTAAAAAGTCCCTCCCCAGCTTTCCTGGAGCTCCTTTCAGACCCTGGCAGGGGCTGGAAGGTCTCCCCGGAGCCTTCTCTTCTCCCGGCTGAACCCCCCCAGCTCTCCCAGCCTGTCCTCCCAGCAGAGGGGCTCCAGCCCTCCCAGCATCTCCGGGGCCTCCTCCGGCCCTGCTCCACCAGCTCCGTGTCCTTCTGCTGTTGGGACCCCCGGAGCTGGAGGCAGTATTCCAGGTGGGGTCTCCCCCGAGCGGAGCAGAGGGGCAGAATCCCCCCCCGGCCCTGCTGCCCCCGCTGTGGGGATGCAGCCCAGGGGCCGGGGGGGTTCTGGGCTGCCAGCACACGGTGCCGGCTCCTGGGGAGCTTCTCCCCCACCGACACCCCCAAGTCCCTCTCCCGGGGGCTGCTCTCCAGCCGTTCTCCACCCAGCCTGGATTTTTGTGTGGGATTGCCAAGATACTGCTGTAGCACAGATATAACCTCTTCCCATGTAGATAAAGCATCCCCCTGTTTTAATTTGATAAACGATTTTCAATGAGTTTAGTACAAAGTCTGGAGGAATAGCATTATCCGTAGCTCCGAGCTCTTCAGGCCAGAGCAGGTCTGCCTGGGGATTCAACCACCCCCAGCACGTCCCCATGGAGGATGAGCGGGTGGAGAAATGACCAACGTCAGTAGTTACTGAATGATCTTTGTGCTTTTTCAGTGCCTGAGGGCTTTTAAAACTTCAAAGGAACCCAAGGATCTCCACTGGAAGCAGCTAATGTAAATGATGGGAGCGCGGTCATGCCAAGAGATAAGCAAACCCATAGATATTTAACTTAAATCCTCTGCAACCCCTGCTCGGGGAACTCCTCCTCTGCAGCTTCGTGGGATATCTTGTAAAATATGCTATGAAGGCATCTAGATTTTGTGTTGTTATTTTCATTTGCAGCGTGCCCAATGATCTCAGAACAAATTGAATTCAACTTCTGTGATCCGCAGCTCAAATTTTCCAGCGCTAACCACGTTGCTTTCAGTACATGTTGTATTGAAACACAAGACGTGTCTGGCAGCTGGGAGGTGCGTTCAAAGCTGCCCTACCAGGTCTGGAATTGTATCCCTAGGATGTAGCTCCATCCCTCTCCATCAGCCCTGACTTGAAGGAATTGCATTCTAAAATTAAAGGTTCGCAGCTGAAACCCGCGCTGTGACTAACATCCCCCCAGGTGGGACTCACCTGCTGTCCTTGTGGCCACCTTCTGAAAGTTTTTAATTAAGAAACCATTTTGGCAATGAAGTGGGAAGATCCAGCAACTAACTGTCTCTGCCAACACGGAGTGCTTCCATCACTTCCCCCCCACTCCAGATTTATACGTATCGCCTCCCAATTACGGATCTCACCGGCAGAACACACAATATGAGTTGATCGTTCTGATGGCATCTTTGCACCGGATCTGTGCACAATCGTTACTCTTTTTGGGTGTGCATTCCCTAGATAGCTTGTGTCAAATGGAAAGAACAGCAAATACCCTCTCCCTCCACCCCAAAACGTTCCTGAAAAAGTTTCAAGGCTGGTTTGGGTTTAGTTGTTCGTTTTATTATCATCTAATGCAGACAAAAAAGGGAAGAAGTGCCACAATCACTAGGCGTGTTTTTAGCTCTTGGCATTGCACCGGTGTACGTGGTCTGTTGGGGATGTTTCGTGCACTCCTTGTTAAGTTGACGTTGCCTGCAACAGTGCTTTTCCTCAGGAAAAGAGACGCTACTTGGACTGATTTAACACTTCTAAGTGCTAAAATTTTTGTCATCCTCGTGGTACTGAGCAGGTGAACAGACATATATTTACGTACCAAACAGAAATACAATAGTGTGTTGCAGGGGGATGGGGACCTCTGCCTTGGAAAGCGTACCTGTGGCATGGCCTTTCATTTGGTGAATTTAAGCAAGAAATTTCATTTCTCCAGCTTTGCTTTCCCCAGCTGCAAACGACCTTCCTCCTGTAAAATTTCTCTGAACTCCTTTGGTGGAAAACGCTGTGAACAAGCCAGATGCTTTTAACAACAAACCTGTGGGTAATAAACAAGCTTGTATTTTTTTCACCTTTTGTGGTGAAAAGATTTCTAAGGAAGATGAAACAGCAATTTCCAAACTGTAGTTTTACTGTCAGCATTGATGTTTATGTTCTTGCCCTGTGTTTCTTCTTTATAGTACGCTTCGCACCGTATAGACCTCCCGACATCTCTCTGAAACCGCTGCTCTTCGAGGTGCCCAGCATCACCACCGAGTCCGTCTTCGTTGGCCGGGACTGGGTTTTCCACGAGATAGACGCGCAGCTGCAGAGTTCAAATGCCAGCGTCAACCGAGGGGTCGTGATCGTTGGGAACATCGGGTTTGGAAAAACCGCCATCATCTCCAGACTGGTTGCGCTCAGCTGCCACGGCACACGCATGAGACAGATTGCTTCTGATAGCCCACACGCCTCTCCAAAACGTAAGTACAGCAGTATGCAGATCTGAAAAATCAGAGACCTTTTCCATCAGTTTTTATAACGGTTTGGCCTGAAAAGATCCCATTCCTCTTCAGGCCCAAGAAATCAGCTTAGACATTGTTGCCAAGCAAAGGAAGCACCTGCCAGCGATATTATAGAGGAAAAGACCTTTAAGATCATCCAGTCCAACCATTGACCCTACTCTACCAGCTCCTCCACTAAACCATGTCTCCAAGCACCACATCTACACGACTTTTAGACGCATCCAGGGATGGTGACTCAACCACTTCCCTGGGCAGCCTGTTCCAATGCTTGCTAACTCTTTCAGTGAAAAAATTTTTCCTCATGTCCAGCCTAAACCTCCCCTGGCACAACTTGAGGCCATTTCCACTTGTCCTATCACTTGTTCCTTGAGAGAAGTGGCCAGCACCCATCTCACTCCAACCTCCTTTTGGATGGTTGCAGAGAGCAATAAGGTCTCCCCTCAACTTTCTCTTCTCCAGACCAAACAATTGTAATTCCCTCAGCTGCTCCTCAGAAGACATGTTTTCCAGAACCCTCACCAGCTCCGTTGCCCTTCTCTGGACACGCTCCAGCAGCTCCATGTCCCTCCTACACTGTGGTGCCCAAAACTGAACACAGCACTCGAGCTGCACCTCACCAGTGCCCAGTAGAGGGGCACCATCACTGCCCTGCTCCTGCTGGCCACGCTGTTCTTGATACAGTCCAGGATGCCAAGATTTATATCGCTTCTGTCCCAAGTCCACTTTTTTGAAGTCAAAATAGCGTCTCTCATTCCCCTGACTTAGAAACATGATGGATTTTTTCTGATTGGGAAGGCTCCAATTTTAATTGCCAATATTCTATTACTACAAATCCACGCCGATGCGTTCTCCTTCCTATATGGTTTATTTATCTCAGTTTATCATGGTCTAAAAGTTGAGGGTGGGTCCCCAGCCGACGTATGCTGGCACCCAGGACTGCTCTACCCCTTGTGGTCCCATCCCGGTCACATCCCTCTGTGCTGACCCATTTGTAGGTGGGGACGGCAACATTTAAAAATCGTTCAGCTCTCAGTAAGTGAATAAGACAGGGCTATAAATACTGGGTGAGGTACCTAGAGGTATATCTTTAGGGATCTGGGTCACTGTATCTCAGTGAAACTGCAGTGAAATGTGTTTGCTGGCACGCAGTACTCTTAGCCATGTTGAGATGTCTGAAACGTCACCAAACAGTGGCATGTTGAATGGTGTCACTTGCCAGAGCTAAATGAACAATGCGTAGTGAAAGGCACGGCTTGTTTCGGTATTTTAATTGCAGCTCTGCAGTGCACCAACTGTATGTCTCCCCAGTCTGCTTGGAGGGAATGTGGAGATTAAAGAGACGCCTGTAATTAACTGTTTCTGGACTAAAAGCGTGGTTATTTCAAATGAGAAAGTGCCCTGTATCTGTCATGCACAAAGGACAAAGATCCTCGGTCACTCCTAACACACTGTTGTTTAGTTTGCGCTCTGGTTTGTCCATGAAGTTGAAAGCTGAATGATTCACAGAGTCCCGGAATCCCCAGGGCTGGACCTCTGGAGATCATCCGGTCCAACCCCCTGCCAGAGCAGGGTCACCCAGAGCAGGTGGCACAGGATGGTGTCCAGGCGGGTTGGGAATGTCTGCAGAGTGGGAGACTCCCCCACCTCTCTGGGCAGCCTGTGCCAGGGCTCTGCCACCCTCAAAGGAAAGAAGTTCCTCCTCATGTTCAGATGGAACTTCCCATGTTCCGATCTGTTCCTCGGTGTTAGTTACTGGGATGGAGACCTTCAGAATCAATCAATTAATTTAGCTTTATTTCCTGAAGAGATCGTAAGTCTTACTCTAGCAATAGAAGATAATAGTTATTCTGCAAGTTTCTTTGGTTTTTTCCACATGCTGGAGAAAAAATAAATCTATTATGCTTAGTAAAATCGATGTTTGATAACAAATGCTAATCAGGTGACCTGACTATACCACAGCAGTTGTGCTATCAGTGCTAAACTGGCATAAATACAGCTTCAAACTCTTAATTCCCATCTCAGAAAAATAATACAGGTGACGGTGGTGTTGCATGCTCGAAATCAAGAATGTGCAGCACCGCAAACACGTTCAGGGTTTAATTATGGAGGCAGTAGCCATCCTCCTTTGTTGTCTGCCATTAAATGGGTCATTGTTTGCATTAGGATTTCAAGTCAAGCTCAAGGATGCATTGCGGCAAGCCCTTCAGGAAAATCCTCTGCTAGGACAGTCTGCACTGAAGAGGACTGTTGGTTTTAAAACGTGCCTAAAATAAAGAAATTCGTAATTAGACATCATCAAGTGCTGCATGTCTTAGTGTCATTCAGAAAATACTCTGTATGAGGACCTTTGCGTGAAAATAAGAGTGATTGGAAAACATTATCCGCAAAGGCCAGGTGACTGGACTGTTGTAGCAAGCTACTGGTACAGCAAGTTTCTGCTTTGCCAGGCAAAAGAAACAGCTAAAACGCAACAGAAAGCAGTTAAACTTGACAGAGATGATTCCAGTATAATTCATTATTCACTTGCAAGCCTGTTCCAGATCCTGGTGCTACTCCTTCTCTTCCCTCTGATCACATTAATGGGCTTCAGATGGATATGTTAGCCGTGGCTCTCCATTTATTTATGTTATAAAATAGGCACATAATACAGAAAAATTGGCTGTCTCCACTGCAGAAGGTCTCGGAACCGAATTAACCAGCAATGGTTCATAATGAGGGAAGATCTATTGGCAGAACTGCGGAATAGGAGAGCGCTGCGCTAAAATACACCAAACTCGGGGACCTTGGGGACTGCACAGTTCACTCAATTATTGTGATTATTTTAAAGTCAATGAGATTACAGCGGAGAAGATGAATCAAGACAAGCTCAACACTTTATCTTAGCGGTCCTCCCAAAAATGCTGCTTCCAAAGGAAGTTTCTTGGGGAGCCTCTGGCCTGGCTGGATGGTGTCACAGTCTCTTAGTGCCTGAAATGAAGGCCAATGGCATCTTGGCCTGTATCAAGAATGGTGTCGCCAGCAGGAGCAGGGCAGTGATGGTGCCCCTGGACTCAGCACTGGTGAGGCCGCAGCTCGAGTGCTGTGTTCAGTTTTGGGCACCACAGCACAGGAGAGACATTGAGGTGCTNATTTCAAAGCCGGGCAGACGTGGTGCTGAGGGACATGGGTTAGGGGTGGTTTTGGCAGTGTAGGTTTATGGTTGGACTCGATAATCTTGAAGGTCTCTTCCAACCCAAGGGATTCTATGATTCTATGATAAATCCTAACTGGAGTATTTATGGAAAGTGTTTTAATTGCTATATGTGACCAGTCTGTAGTAACAACATGGGTCGTGCTTGTTCTGTAGCGATTCATACCCTCTTTCCTTGGGACAGATGTGGATGCAAACCGAGAGCTGCCCTTAACCCAGCCGCCTTCTGCTCACTCGTCGATCACCAGCGGGAGCTGCCCGGGCACTCCCGAAATGCGCCGGCGCCAGGAAGAGGCCATGCGGAGATTGGCTTCCCAGGTAGGGAAACATTCTTCTGGGGATTTTTTTTTTTTTGATCCTTGGGAAAATGTGAATTTTAATGGAACCTGTTGGAAGGTCTCCTGCCTTACATCACTTGGTGTGCTGGAAAAACGTGTGCGTTCACTGGGAGAGTCTAGAGAAAAACTTCTGGAACGAGCTTTATTACTCTAGGAAAGTCATTTCTGTAAAATGAAACTCCCATTACATCAAATACACTCCCCTTCTGCTCTCAGAGTTTATCTTTCCCAGCCATCATACTTTATCCTTACAAATGTTCTAATATGACGTAGTTACCAGAATAATCCCAATTTCTTTTCAGCAGTGCAAATGAAGTTGCCCGGTGTTTGGCCAGTGTTTCATTTTGCAAAGAGCAGGTATCGTGCGGCGGGCGAAGGCGCGGACTGTGAGCATCACTGCTGTGTGTGCACTTAGGTGTTTTTTTTGGAAAAAGCCTACAAAACAGTTCGCAGCCTTTTGGGCAACGCGCAAATCATTCGCTGTTACGGCAAGAGTGGATCGTGTAGAATACTGTCACTTACTGTAGGTGAGATTTACAGCTCGAATTTTATTGTGTTGCTGAGATTTAGCCCTACTTGGTGGTGGTGGGAAGGTGCCATTATATTGCTTTGAAATCCAAGGAGTTTGCTCCTCCTACACCTTTTGAGAGGATGTGAGCAGTTAACGCTTTCCTGTTGCCTGCTCCCACTTTGGAGAGGAAAATGGCAAGCAAAGTCTTTGTTCTGAATTATTACCAGCGTGTGTTTTGCTTGGCCTGTTGTGCCAGATACTGTCCTGTCCTATCTGCTTTTCTGCTGCACCCAGACGGCAAGGCAGAGAGCGTGCAATAGCTGCGGAAATAAATATCAAGACTTGATATTCTCCTCTTCCACCTGGAGTTCCTGAAAGGAATGCAATGGCCAGGTCTGGTTTTGTTCAGGACGCATTAGTCATCCTATGCCTAGCAAATCTTTACATTACAGACTACCAGAAAGGCCAGGAAAGTGTCCTAGCTCTGCTTAAAAAACCTCATCTATCTCAGCTTTCTTCCCCTGAGTGCTTAAGTAATCCTGCTGGGGACGTAATTGATAAATGGATTCAGTTATAGCTTCAGTTTCCTTCTGAAAAAGGTAAGGGATATGACTCTCTCCAGCATTGTGTCATATCCACGGCGCAGATCACGCACTGAAGCTTTTTTACATCTCTGCTCACTGGCGAAAAGAGCAAGAAACAAATCTTTTATAGCCAAAAATAAATAAAAAATACGTTGTTATACCTTGGCTGCAGACTCCTTTGGGAAGGCGTTTCAAACCCCTGCTCGTTCCCTAGCCCAAATTTTTTTTTTTTTTTTGCAAAACCACTCCTGTGTTTTGCTGTCAGAACGTAATAAATGGGGTCGGGAAGACGTAGCGCCTCTGGTGCTAGCAGCAGGATTCCGACTTTTGGTGTGATTGTTAATCTCCCAGTAAATCCCGACTACTGTACATGTAGGCAGATCCCAGAAATAACCGTCACCGCCTTCCAAGCGTTAGGCCTTCATGGAAGGATCAATGACAAGGCTGATGAGTTGACCTCAGAGTATTTGGAATCGCTTCTTCGACCCGAATAGCTGACGCAGCACGCGCAGCTTCTGAAGAGCTTTGTGGTGTTGAGCAAACAGCTCCTGGGGTGAGTGGGAGCAGCGGTGTCACGGCCTGACTCAGCCTTCGGAGACCTGCGGGCTATTCCCAGCTTCACCATTAGCCTTGTTGGGATCCCTGGAGAGCAGCGTCTCATCTGCCTGCCTCCCTTTCCTTGCCTACTAAAAGCAAAGCGATCCCTGCGGATAATGGTCCTTTGATATCCGATGCTGGACCCGCGTCACCAGGTGTTAGTTGGTTTTCTCAGTTGGGAAAAGCGGTTGTCTTCCAGGGGCTGCTGCAGCCATGCACTGAAATAAAGCTGAAATCCTGATTCCAAGCTTCATGTCCTACCGCAAAGGGAAGTTTTTGTGAAAGTATAGGAGGTTTTTTGCTTTGTTTGATTTTTTTTTTTTTGGAAGTCCACGTTGCTGCTGCTGATTCGTTATCATAAACAGCACTTCTGGTTTTATTGCATCAGAGCCTTTCCCAAAACTGCTGTGCAGCACGCTGCAAACAGTAAGTTTGATGGATTATCAAGCCTCGGGAAGGGAAATAAAGGCAAATAAAATGGTTTAGGGTATTTGTCAAATTCGTAGCTGGAAGTCGTGTGCCTGGTGCACTCCTAGTAACCTCCTGAGTCGTACGACTCGGCATCACCGCTGGTGAATCCTGGCTGTCAACAGCAGATAAATTGATTTGGTCGGAAAGAACCGTGCCATATGATGTCCTCCTAGATAAAACAAACACTGCCTATTCCACCCCAGCTGCAGGGTTTGAAGTGCCTGAGTGACACCGGGAGAAAAAGGATTACTGACCTGGCAACAGAATTGAAAATCCATTAAAATAACAGCGTTGAGCTCTTTGTTCTGCATGCGATCACCTCACTCGGGAATTCAGTCACACGCACATAACTTGCCTTTGAGAGATCGTGAGAATTTGTTGTTCCTAAGAGACTTTGAAGATGCTGAACTCTCACACAGAGCCAATACACTGAATGTCTTGGTGGACAGTAGTAAAAATAGTTGGTTAAAATAATTTAGCTGCCTCATTTGAATGTCAGATGCCACGTTCCCCGACAAACGTTCTAGGGAACAGTTTAGGAAAAGCCTTCCCATAGATGAGCTAAAGGCTCTCCAAAGTCTAATCTAANGGGGGGGGGGGGGGGAAGCAGAATGTTCTTTTGCAGCAAGAAGGGAAAGGAGAGCAGCGTATTCCTGTGTCAGTAGCTGTGGGGTAAAAAAATAATTGCTGGTGGCCTACTTTAACCAGTTTCTGTTCAACTGGCTGAAGAAAAAAGAGCCCAAGGAGGTGAAGGAAAGACTGACCTATAGGTTAGTCTGGTTGGAAAAGTATTTCTTGGACACGTGTGTTTTGTAGTTGTGTTAAGACTAGAGTCAGAATTGAAGTAGGGAAGAAAGTGTTGACCGCGATGGACAACCACAGCTGTCAGGAATGTTTGAGGAGATCTACGTGAGGAGCTAGATAAAGCTGGGTGCAGATGTTCCACCTCCGCTGGCGCTGAGCAGAGCGGGATGTTCCCAGGTTGGGCTGTGGTCGCTGTGCCGGAAAAATGCAGATCATTATGAAAGCAGATTAATAATATACTAACGGGCTTAAGTAATGGTTGGTGCAGGCTCCAGAATGCTGGTGGGAAGCACGCCGTGCCTCTCACCCACTCCGTTCCTTCTGAAAATGTCACTTAGCCCAAAACTCAGAAGTTGTGTGTTTATGATGACAAAAATGAAAGGTGAACAGTTGCTTTTCCTCCTCTGGATTATTCAGGGGTGTACTTTTCTGCCTGTTTTTCATGCAGTAAGTTCTTGGGGGCAAGGGTTGTTTTTAGCTCTTGTTGTCAAAGATGAACAAGTCATTAATTTTAGAAATAAGTAACCAAGGACTGCCTACCAGGAGCTCTGCTCAGTCCTGCCATGCTGGAAAAGAGCATTATTTTCTTGTATTCTGAGGGAGCATTTTGAAGGTGTCCATGATTTCCAGTTCAGTGTTCATCAGCAAACTAATGGAGAGGAAAAATGCTTAGAAATGAGGCAATTTAGGAAACGGGTGTCAGGTGTGATTTCTGTCTTCAAAAACTGTGCCAGGGGAAAACAGTATCCAACTGGTTTAAGAGTTCTCTGAAGGTATCCTCATGGGTCCTAGGAGGAGAAAAACATTAAAAACAGAGCAAAATTCCCTTCCTCCCAGACCCTGTTGAGGTTTCTCGTGTCTCGGTCCTGTACTGTGGTCAGAAATGGAGTCTTTCGCCATACGAGTACCGGTCATGGGGGAAGCTTGGATACTCCTTGGGATTTGCAGTAGTTTCTCCTGAAAGAATGAGAGAAAACAAGGAGCTGAGAAATGACATTGCTCTGTTCGTTTTGTCCTTTCTCTTCCCAAAAGCCCATCTTACTCAGGGTTTGGAAGTGTGAACAGGGTGATTCTGCCTTGGTTGATTAATGGAGAAAATACTGGAAGTACAAATAATGCCTTTGTGTAACTGACCTGGAGCGTCGCCCCAGTCTGCGCTGGCTGTCCCGTTCCAGCTCCCAGTCATCATTGTGGATATGTCGAGGGAGAATATTTTTAAAAAACAAAGTTCAGAGTCTTGCTGTCACTCTAGGGTCACGTTCGAGGCTGTGGTTGGCATTGTGGGGAGGGCTGTCACTTATGCAGGGATGAAGAAAGTGTGCCAGGAGACCTGAGGCATCAAGAGGTAAATGCCTGGCCTTCCGTTTCCATATGAAGTATGGAAAGACAGTATGAGTATGTGGCAATGTTAATAGTTTCTGAGCAGAGATTCCTGTGAATCAATTTCCTAATTTTAAAGGTAACATCGATCCTCTTGCTGGGAACTGGGCTGGCACAATCCCCCCTTTTCCCTTTCAGTCACGGGCTTCTCCTGCCTCTGAGGAGGAGCTGAGGCAGTGGCTGCTGCTGGACTTCCCAGCTCTCAGCTCTGGACTTTGGAGCGGTCCTTGCTGGGGAGTTTTCTCCGGAGCTTTTCCTCCATCCCCTGTCTCGGCAGGGGTTTGCCATAGCGTGAAGTAGAGAGACTCGCAGGGAAGGAGGACAGGAGCGGTGGTTGCGCCAGATCTGGCGAACTCCAAAGTCGTGAGTAAAACTCCTTGCATTGCAACACCCGTCTTGACACTTGCGAATAAAACATAAGCATTTCTGGCGAAACTGCTCGGTTAGTCTTTTGTTTTAATGTATATGCATGCATTATGGAAATAAGATTGCAGGATTCCTGAATTTTCTTCGAGTCTGCCCTCCGACAGCGAGCAGTCTGCCAGGTTTTCCGCAGTGCCAGTGGGTCGAGCCAGCCTTGGCTCCCGCGCTGCGATAGATCCCTGCCGGCCTTCCTGGTGAGCTTCCCACCTACAGCCGAACGCGTAGCTCTGTGTTAACCGTTAAACCCACCTACTGTTGTGTGATGCTTGGCAACATATTGCCTGGGATCACGGGACAAGTAAGGTGAAACTGAAAAAAAAAAAGTTGTGAACACGAACAGTAAGGTTTTTCAACGTAAGATCCCATGAAAAGGCAGCGCTCCACATCTCTGCCATGCTGCACCCTGCTTTTTCTGCCTTTTTCACTATATAATCTTTCATCCATTAAAATACTTCTCGATTTTACTTCCTCCGGCCAGGGGAGGTGAGTGACCTTCGCCAAGTTGCCACGTGGGTGTCCTTGCGGTGCCACCTGTCTGTCTCCAGATGATGCTGGGCGATGTAGAACTGGGTGGTGTGTCTCAGCTGGAGCATGACCATAGAATCCTAGAACCTTCCTTTTAGGTTGGAAAAGACCCTTAAGGTCATTGAGTCCAACCATTAAGTCCAACCATTGAGTCCAACCGCTAAACCATGTCCCTAAGCACCACGTTTACATTTATATACCTCCGGGGATGGTGACTCAACCTTTGGCTGTCCAGAGCTGCTCCTTCACCTCAGAGAAATACAGTGACAGGCTTTCCCACTAATCCCAGCCTGTGTGGAAAAATACTGAGCCACAAATAAGTGTTCTAGGTGATCTTTGCCTTTCAGCAAAGGGTATGGAGGTGTGATAGCCCAAGGTGAGATGATTTCAGCTCAAAGGAAGAAGCCTGAACTGTGTCCCCTTGGGTTAGCGTCACCTTCCCCATTTTCCCTGAAGGTTTTATCCTTTACTCGCAGAAGATTTTTAATGGATTGGCTACACAGTTTTAAATAACCCATTGAACAGCTACATTCTTTGGGTTTCTGGATGCCGGGTGGTTGCTTGTGGTGGCAGCACTTAAACAAATGGACCTGAAAGGCAGCTCTCTGCTGCGCTAATGGTTCGTACCCTACGTAGAGCAGCCGGTGGAAGAGCTGCACGGACGTCGCATTAGCGCACTCGGCTGGTGCTGAACACGGATGGTGGCTCCAGAGGCTCTTCTCCCCATCCTCCGAGCCAGAAGCCAAAGTGCCATTATTATTGCTGCAGGCGGATAAAAAGAAAGGGAGCACTCCTACCTTACGTGGAGGTGGAGGGATTCTGAGCCTTCATGCCCTGCGACACTAATGAGTTTCCGAGGGCATTTCCTGGCATACTCGGCTATGGAAAAGTAATGAACGTTCCCGATAAACTGGGTCACCACATACATGCACAGTCATGTGCGATGGGTAAAATACAGCAGCGCTAATTTCCATTTGCATTATTAGAAGCACCGTTAACGCCTAGCAAATGGCATTTTGGCAGGGAAAAGCAGCACGCTGGTGTTATTTGAAGCTATTCTGTATGGGTCAAAAAAAAGATAAATCTTATCAGGTGCAGAAATACAGTTAAAATACAAGGTTGAAGCCCTTCAAGAGCACTGGAGGAACTGGGGTGTTGCTGCGAGCTCAGGGGTCTGTGAGGTTGGTCCTTTCGGGGAGGTTTGGCAGGACAACCTCCTTCCACGCCACACTTAGAGAAGGAAGGCGAGACAAATCACACCAGAGGCACAATGTCAAAGGAACGCTTCTTAAATGGAGGATATTCTTTTTCAGAAATGGTGCCAGGGAACTGCTTAAAATTGGCCTGTCCTATTAAGTAAAAATAACTTATTTCCCTTGAGCCATCTTCAGCCCCACTTTCTCCTTTGATGTTCACACTGTCCTTCCAGCCTTTCTCATCTTACTGTTATCTCCTGCCTCTCCTGACCTGTCATTTTCTCCCCCTTCTCTCTCTCTTCTTTTCCCCCTTTCACAGTTCAGTCTCTTCTCTCCCTCTCACACTCAATCTCTTTTGTGCCTCGGATTTTTCCGCTCTCTGTGCCCTCCCTAGCCTCGTCCTCCTGCTGCATTCATGCCGCTCTTCCCCTCCTCTTCCACTGACGTTTTCCATTATCCTCGGAACAGCTTTTTCGCTTTTAACACATGTGAGTCTTCCTTTTTCTTCCAGCAGCTGTTTTCCTAGGTCCTGACCTATGAGAAAATCTCCCTTTTTTTTTTCTACTTTCATTAAATTCTTCCGTATCTGCCCAGCTGAGCCCAAGCCGGGTGAAATCGGTAGTTTGGCCTTAGAGACCTGGAGCGTGGTTTGCGTGGCGGTGGTTTAGAAAAGCATTTTGGCACGGGGAGGAGAGCTGCAGGAAAGATGGATGGTGTCTGCATGTCAGGATGGGGCACTGTTGCCACGTCCTGCATCCAAGAAAGGGGTGGGTGGGGAGAACTCCGATGGAAGGATAGCCAAAAAGGCGGTAGGAAGGTGAAGGTTATGTCAGGCTGGATGCAGGAAGAAACGGCAGGTGGTTGTGCAGAAAGGAGACATTAGGATGGTTGGTGTTGGAAGAGTTGGGAGAAGAGACTTCTGAAGACTTACTAGATATAGCCCCCAAAGAGATTATGAGTAATGTCTTCCATAATTCTGCTTTACCAGTTAAGAGGAAGTTCGTGTCATTTCTGAGTAGATGAGAGTTTTGGGGCTCCTCAACCACATGAGGATGGGGTCGTGTTGGCCATGGTCCGTTAGAGGCAGTGCTCTGCCTCCACTGCGGCTGGTGTTTCTCAAGTGTTACAACACGTAATGAATGTTTAAAAAAATTGGCTACCAAAAAGCTCACGATAAATGTTCTTCTTTGGTGAGTAGCCAGCTAGACTCTCCAAATCGTTGTAGGAGAAGAGGGAATTGTTGCAAGTAAACTACGCGTCATACAAGTGTGAATTATTTTGAAGCTCCCTTTCAAGCAAGAAAGGAAATACTACGAGTTTGTAACTTTTGGCATTTGATATTTAATATAAACAACATAATGCCTTGGTTTCTCAGCATGGAGTCACTCGACTTGTCAAAACGGCATTTTCAGCCTTTAAAAAATGACATAAACAGCTATTTTGAATGGGTCTCTTGGTCTAGGTGTTACTTTTCCCATCCCTCGTTGTAATCCATTTCTCCAGCATTTGGGTTGCTTATAGGCACTGTATATTTAATGTTTGCAATCCAGTGATTTACGTTTAATCAAACTTTAGAGCGAGGAGTTTTTCAGCTTCCAACTTTATAAACATCACTTAACAAACCCGAGAGCTGAAATACAGGTCTGAAAGTTTGGAAGTCCAATTTCGTGTTTATAGTGTTTAGTGCAATGTGTGACGACAAAGTTCAAACTGAAAATAGGATTAGAAAAATGGTGCCTTAAATTCGGTCAGACAAAAGTAACTGTTTCCTGATGACAACATCCAGGCGTGCCCATACCTTTGGAAGACCGTGCCGTTCCCTGGCCAATTCACTCACTGTAACACAGTTTCTAGATAAAATTAAATATTTCGTTCAAGGATTTTGTTTATGATGGGAGCTGCTCGTAGCTTTTTCACGCAGTTTTTGAAAGACAAGTAGTGCGATTTATGGAAAATGAAGCTTTTATTGAGAGCACACCTTTTTCAACGAAAACTTCATTTTCAGGCTATACGTGTTCTTCTGTTTATTTATTTATTTGTTTGTTTTTCCCTTGGGTATACTTCTCGGCTTGTCGAGTCAAGGAAAAGAAGAGACTGATAAACACCCCAGATTTACAACTAGCATACGGAGTGATCATGTCAGACACATGGTCCCCAGTGTCTTAGAGGAGAATCCTGAGCAGTGGAGATGCTAATCCATCCCTCTTGCTGGATTCTTGAGCAATTAATAATGTAGGTAAAGTGGAATAATTGGAAAGAGACCTTTCCCAGACCACTAGTGACCAGGTATTAAATGTGTTCACCTAATACAGGGGAGAAAGAACTGGGTTTCAACCTGTTTGGCGATGAGCCTTGTCAACACCAACCTGTTGGTTGTCCTGAAGTCCCTTCCATTCGCTGTTCATGTTAACCCCGGTCTCGTTCCCAAGGCGGGGACAGGGAAATTCTGTGAAACCTTGAAAAGTTTTGCAGGTGAGAAAATTGTTTCCCACCCAGCTCTGGTTGTGTAAGTGAGGAGCCTGGTTTCTAGCAGCAGGCTCAGCTTGCAGCGCTGGCTTTTGGCAGTCTCTCTTTGATTTGAAGATAGAGAAAATGTCACGGAGAATAAATAACATCAAGATAAAATTTTGGCCCAGTTGCATTTCTGAGAACATTGTAATGCCTTTCCTTTGGTTGCCTTTCTGAAATCTTCATTGCTTTAGCTTCAAATCCACCTATTAAGTGTTGCATTTATCTTGCTGCTTAAGGCTTAGTCAATACACCAGTAAATCCAGCATGAGGATCAAGAATGTGAGTGAAGGGGCTTAAATTAATTGAGTCGTAACTGTACGTATGTCCCAATATCTTAAATTAATTGAGTTGGAACTGTATGTATGTCCCAATATCCTAAATTAATTGACTTGGAACTGTATGTGTGTCTCAATATCGTAAATTAATTGAGTTGGAACTGTATGTATGTCCCAGTATCTTAAATCAAGTTGTTAACTGTATGTGTGTCCCAATATCTTAAATTAATTGAGTTGTAATTGTGTGTGTGTCCCAGTGTCTGACAGTGACCATTCCCTTCATGGGTACTAAGCGTGCCCCGTTTTCCACGATGTGGCTCTTTAGATTCCTGGAAGAAGTTAATTGGCATTGTCTCATAAAAAGGAGACTTTATTTTTGTGTCTACACACCTGTTGGGTGGGAAATAAGAGCTCTGCGTGCAGCGATTTGGTTTCTGTTACTGGGAACCTGATACGGAGGGGTGGCCTCTTGAGAACTTCGTGCTGTGGAATCCACAAGTTATAATCCCCAAATAAATAGGATTGTTGAAAAGAAATCACTACGTTTATTATTACTTTACCCGGTGCTGTTCTCTAAGGGAATATATTATATTTTAACTGGCTGGTAGGAAAAATTCTGTTAGGAATTTGGAGGTATCCATTAAAGCTTAAGCACGTGAATTAGGGCTCGACGCTTGAAATAACAGCCTGGCGTTACCAGCACTGGGTGCATTGCACCTCGTTTTGACTGTGAGAGGAAATTAGTGCGTTATACCCCACTGGTAATTTCATATAATTTTATTTATGATGAAAAGCTGGGTGTGAGGACCCCCCAGCTTGATGTTTTCATTTTGGGGCACCATCCTGCGCCGTGGCGGAGCTCGGAGGCTGGATAACCCCGCCGGGGAGCGGGCTGCGAGCCCAGGGCTGTTATTGCAGCTGGAAAGCCAGAAAACCTTAATCGTGGCCAGCAGCCACCAGCCACCTTTCCTCAGAGCCCACAGAGTCTCCAGAGAGGCCGCAGCCATCTCGTCTGCGCAGTGTCCTCAGTTACATTGTCCTTTCCAAGCTGAGAAATGTGCTTTATTTTGCAATATTTCTATTCTGTGCCACCATGCTCCAGGGCACTGGTGGGTTTGGTACGAAATTCATCCCACCTGCCTTGCCGGGATATTTTTGGATACTATCAGTGACATTTGAATAGAAAACCCAGTGAGTGGGAGCTGGAAAACTGCTTTTTGACCTGGCAGAGGCTCGCACCAAATGGCCAGGCGATGCTGGGAGGAGGCTGGTGCCAGCGAGGGAGCAGGAGGAGCCAGACGGCGGAGCGGTGCTGGAGCAGCCTGCCGAGGGCTTTACAAGCAGAGAGATTTTTATTGGCCTTTTTTTACATTGCAAAAGAAAACAGGAAAGTTGGCAGGTTGGCCTGAGAAGTTATCGCTGGTTTTCTGCTTATTTTAATAAGTGGGCAGAACGTAGTGGGCTCTAGCAGAGTTTGAAGAGCTGGGAAAATCAGGTGACCTGGGAAAAGGGGAAGGTTTCCTTTTTTTTTTTTTTTTTTTAATTGATTTTGTGAATGAGGAGCGGGATGGCGGCGGATGAGTAATGTGCAGCGAGCCTGACGCTGTGTAGTGATCCCCCGTTCATGGGAATCTGGCGTTTGCGGATGCCACCTTGCTGCCAGGTGCTCAGCCTGGGCTCTCCGCGGCTTTACGGAGCTTGACGTTTGAAAACTGCGAATAAAAAATAAGTTGAAGAAAACAATCACAAGTTATTATCAACACCAAGTCCTCAGCCAGAGCTGGGAGCGCAATCCTATGGCTCCCCGCTCAGCGCAATGCTTCACATCTGTCAGGTACTGTCGGTGTCCGTCTCTGTGAGCGGCTACAGCTTAATTTCATTTATTCCTCAAGTGGCAGGTCCAGTCATTTGTCAGGATCGGAGCCTGTTTTTACCGACTGATTCGTCTGGATTCTTGTCATGGCTGGTTAACACTCACTGCTTTTAAAGACTTGGCCTGCCAGAACACATCAAACTCACCCAACAAAAAACCGCTGCTTTCAACAACTTGCCCCACTTGCCTCTGATGAAGAGGCGCTTATTTTATATTTTTTTTATTTTGTTTTTCTCTTTGCTAGGTTGTCGCTTACCACTACTGCCAGGCTGACAACGCCTACACCTGCCTGGTGCCGGAGTTCGTGCACAACGTGGCCGCCCTGCTCTGCCGCTCGCCCCAGTTCGTCGCCTATCGGGAGCAGCTCCTGCGAGAGCCCCACCTGCAGAGCATGCTCAGCCTGCGCTCCTGCGTGCAGGACCCCATGGCCTCCTTCCGCCGGGGAGTCCTGGAGCCCTTGGAAAATCTCCACAAAGGTAGCGGAACGACGCTCCCTGCGCTTTTCCCTGAGTTCCCGCCCAGCTTTTTTCAGCGTTAATTTTAAATGCATCTGGGCATTTAAGCAGGGCCGGGGCTTAATCCTTCTGCGCTGCGTCTCACGAGCGGCGGGGAAGAGCTGGGATCTGGGGAAGCTGAAAATATGCCGTCTTGCTTGTTTGGAAGTGAGAGTTTAACCGCCCCTCTCCTCCTGAGCTGAGTTTCAGGGCTGTAGATGAACAACGCTGATGACGGCGTGGATTTGGCTTTCTCTTTCCCTGTTTCCTTCCCCAAAGGAAGGAAATCCCAAACCTGGCCTCGCAGGTCTGAAGGTGCCAACAAGCAGTGGTTTCCATGCTTATGGCAGTGTGTTCCAATTTATTTGCATAGGGGGGGAATTTTTTTCCCTTTCCCTGCCGTTATTTAGTGGGCTTTTGAGAATTTGAAGCTTTGACCACATGAGCTGATACCATAAAAGCCTGGAGATAGCCTGGGCAAAGCTTCTAGGGGAACCGGTAACAAGCCTTATCCTGGTTACAGATTTCAGAGCTTTTTCTAACGCAGCATTGGGTTTGTCTCCTTTTCTTTCTTCCCTCTGCAAGATACAACTATTTCTTTATGACAGTCGCTAAATTTAAGATTTTTGCTCGTTGCCATGAAAACTGTCAGAGCGTCGCAGAGTTCAGGCCTGTTGTCCTGCAAAACGATGTTTATTACGGTGCCGTGCTGCACGTCCGCTGCGAAAATAGCGCTGATGATTTTCTGTCGCTATGCGTGACGGCGTAGGAGCCGCCGTGGAATAGGTGCATGTTCTACCAGATTCAAAGCCCCGTTGATCAAATTAGTTCTTCAAAACGCAGCGTCGGAGCTCTGAGCTGCGGCATCTGGGTCCAACACACACGGTTCCACCAGGCACAAAGCGCACGTAGCGCCAGCGCAGCTCGACAGCGCTTGATTTTCCTGGCATGGAAAAATGTCACTGTAGGAGTAGCGTGGCCACTCTTTCCTACCAACGCTCCTGGCAAAAAAACCAGAACAACAAACACCCCTCCGTCCCCCCCCAAAAAAAAGATATATTTAGGAACTGCTACTCTATAGGAAAATAATCCGTAGTTACTACACAAACTCCTTGGGAGGTATTCCAGCTATTGAATTCAGAACATTTTGGAGGATGCTTATTTTTCTCGCCAAGGACGTTGACCCTTATCTGGTCCTAAGTTCTGGGGGGTGGAAAAATTTTATGTAAAAGCTTTTTTTTTAACCCTTTTGGGCTCTGCACTCAACACAGCTCCACGATCAGGACTCCTGTCTTTCACCCTGGCTGGTCAAGAGCACTGGGGAGCTGATCTGCAGCAAGTGTTTTGTAACAAAATGAACAGTGTCTGGAAATTGGTTTAAAAACATATAATGTTTAAGACTCTGTAAATATATCAGCAGGTCTTTTACAAGGTGATGTTGAAGCTTTAATGCTACTGGGACAAAATTATTGCACAGCCATTAATGGTGAATGTCACTGAGAAAGTTAGATTCATGTTTCTCAATTTTTTATTTTTTTTTATTTTCAAGGAATCTAAATAATGTATGGGAGAACAAAGTTCTGATTCTTCCCTTACTCCCTGCTTTCTCCTCTCTCCCTCAGGCTTTATGAGAAACATGAGATGTGGGTATAAAACTCAGGCACTATATTCACTCCAAGATTTCAGAGAGCCGTAAAGTGTATTTTCTAGTGTACCAAATAATCTTACTGAGAAGTCAAGTGAAAAAGGATCTATGGTGATTTTGGTGCAAAATACGTGTTTTTCATGTTGATATTAATAGCACGTTAGGAAATAAATGCAAGTTGGTACCATAAGGCAAGGACAAGGTGGGATTTTGGATGCTCAGCAGTACCGAATACACTATTTTTACGTGTTTCTGTTCTCCCTGGGACACCACAGAGACTGCTCATGGCATCGATGAACATTTTGTGCTGGGCTGTTACAGCAAATTCCCTGACGCAATTTAAAGTCAAAGGGAAAATCTAACCTGCTGTTGGGAATACTGAGCTTTTGGATTGCAGGATTTATCCATAGGACTTTACTACTAAAGGAGAGCGAAGTTGATGCAGATCAGAACCTGTAGTAGGTGTTAGTAGCACATGCCAACAGTAGACTCTCGTTTCCCACCCATTTTTCATTTTATTGGGCAGGATTACCTTTGAGAAGATGCCACTTGAGCTTAAGATGCAAGTCTAAAAGAATTATGTCATTAGTTATAAAGCTGCACTCGGCTCTCGGCGTCTGACGTAGAACCACTGACTTTGTTGTCTACATCAGCTTGGGGACCGTCTTCACCAGCAGCAAAAAGATCCCGTTTAAAAAATCCCTGATTTGCTTTTTGCAGGATCTTTTTTATTCCTCCTGACTCCTTCATAAAAGAGGTTTGGCTCTTGTGATCAAACTCCTGGAAGTCCAAGGTCGCTTTGAACAGTCTCTGCTGAACGGCGTTTGTAACCTCCAGAACATAAAATGACCAGCCCCACACGTGCCGGCTGGTGATTTACTCTCCTCAAATAATTGTTTTAACCTGTGTTTTAACCTGTTAAACCTGTGAATCAGATTTGCTTCTGCTTCAAAACACTTGCCCAGACCTCCATTGGTCAAGAAGCCAGTGCCCAAAGTGCAGCTTGGAAGGATCTAGAGGTGTTGGGGAGGTGAATTTCTTGGTGAACCTTCACTTAGCAGTTGCAAAAATTAAGACAGGCTGACATAGGGATGAGAGCTTAACACAAAAACTATGGAGAACCGTTAATAGTGTGTTTATTAAAACTTATCAGAAAGATTCCGATTCACATCAAATACCATTGGATTTTGTGGAAGAGGTGATTTTTAACAAGAGTTGTTTTATCTGTGAGGTATCACGGTTGTGTGTGTTGTAACTAAAATACATATACAATTATAAAAATTGAAATAGTGTATGTGTGGCCTAGCTCTGTGTGTAGATGCAATTAATGTATCATAAGAAAGGTGCTGCTACTGCGTCTTTTTTCTTCTTTAGCAATATCTGGTGGTGTTTTCTAAAACCCTGTAGTGCTGTTGCAGTACATTGTGGTCCTGTGTCTAGCCTTTCAATTGATGCTTTTTCCTTTTTCTCTCAGAGAGGAAGATCCCAGATGAAGATTTCATTATTTTAATTGACGGTTTAAATGAGGCTGAATTTCACAAGCCCGATTATGGAGACACTATCGTATCATTCCTGAGCAAAATGATCAGCAAATTCCCTTCCTGGCTGAAGCTGGTAGTGACAGTCAGGACAAGTCTACAGGTACGCTGAGAGCAAGAATTGTCATAAACCGTTGTCATTGTCACGATGGGCTTTGATAAAGAAGGTCTTGGTGGCGATCTGCATTTGCTTAAGAGCCTTTATTTCAGGTTATTACTTGGATTTACATTCCTGTCCCCGAACTCACTCGGCAGCGTTGCGAGGATCGAATCCAGCATCGCTTACTCACATCAATCAATGTTGATTTGAGTGAGACAGCTCACGCGCCAACGGGCTGCTTCCTCGCTGAGGGTTTTAGGAGGGTAGAGCCTGAAGTCAGTCAGCCTGTGCTGCTGGAGAACATCCTCTCCTCCATGGGGAGGGCAAGGGAATGCACATCCTCGTAGCCCTTCGGTGTGAGGGTGGGATTGTTTCAGTCTGGAGGAGTCAGTGTCTGGCCAAGACATTATTTAGCTCAATGAAGAATATCTTGAGCGGGTGCTGAAGCTCTAAGCTGAACATTGGTTGGGTTATTCTTAAGTATTTTTATTTGAGCTTGTGGCTGGGCAGGTTTTTACCTTCAGCCTGTGCTTAGCTACTCATCACCGCTCTTGGCATGAGGGTTAAGCTGACCTGAGTTTGTTGGCTCATCTGAGTGGAGCAAGCTGGGAAGCAAACACAATGACCCAGTTCGGGCAGATCCGCTCTGGCCACCGTTCCCCAGTAGAGCTGCTTGATTTGCAGCATCACTGGTGGGAAGGTTCACACCGTGCGTCGGAGCCAGGAGCCCAGAGGAGACAGACGTCAGAGGGACGAGACGTGTTTGGGAGCCAGCTCAGAGCCGCGCTTCAGCTGGACCAGCTGCTCCGGGGCACAGCGGCATGTCTGCGGCTCTGCGCTTCTCATTTGTTCATTATTAGCCGTTTCTTCATTAGCACGGGGCTGCGCAGTTCCTTTTGACCGAGCCCCAGTAAGCAGTTTTATTGAGATTGGCTAATATTTACTGACATCCACAGGTTGATTTACTGTGGTTCCTCCTGGCAGGGAGCTGAGTGCTGGTTCCAGCTCCGTCAGGGCAGCCGGCTGCTGCTCGCTGCCCTCGTAGCTGGGAACGGCGGCTGCTCCCCAAGACACCAGGAGAGCACAGGCTCTCTGCTGGTTTGTGCTGCAGTTCTTTTTTTTTTGCCCAGTAATGGAGCAGATTAAGCGATCTTTTTGTAACTGTAGGTAAATTGCATCCCCGTGACTTCGTTTCCTCGTTTAGTGAGGGCTTTTGCAGCCCTGCAGTCTTCACTGCAAGCTTGAGTTTTGCGCTGTGCTCACCCTTGTTATTTTAGTGGAGAGCTGATAGCTTCTCCTGCAACTGCCTTCTCCAGCTCCACTGCATGATTTCTCCCCGCTTCGTGGTGCCTGAGAGGCCATGACACAAGAATTCCTTTGAAAAGGCCTTTGATGATCTTCGGTTTACGTTGCGTAAGCATCATCGGTGAGCTCAGCACGTGAAGGAATCCCTGGCCACGCTTCCTGCAGCAGATGGGCGTATTTATTTTGTGCTGGAAAATGCTCACTGTTCTCCCTCCTGATATTTCCCTGCATTTCCCTGTGTGATACGGGAACTCGCTCCTGGGGAGGTGCTTCAGCACAGCTTCTTCTGGCCTCACCGCTGTCATGTGGTGGCCTGTTCCCTCTGACAGGACGGCAGAAGGGATACATGGTTGGGATGGGGTAGGAATAACAAGGGCACGGCACCGTGTGAATTTTCCAGCCCCTTCTGTGGACGTAGTGTTAGGAACCGTGTCCTTTGTTTTTATTTCGGTCATGTTTCATGCGCAATCTACTTGGTTATAGATGAGGTTGTGAGGTCCTGAGGGCACAAACTGCCATCTTGTGTGCTTGCCCTGATGGAAGAGGTCTTAGAGGAGTCTCAAAGGTGCCATTGTAATGTGAATTAAGTTTACTTAATGAATAATAAACACTGCCAGCATGAGTATTCCTTTTTTTTTTCTTTTTTTTTGTAGGAAATAATTAAGCTGTTGCCCTTCCACAGAATATTTTTGGATAGACTGGAAGAGAATGAAGCCATAGACCAGGACCTGCAGGCGTATATCCTTCATCGGATACACAGCAGCTCAGAGATCCAGAACAACATCTCGCTCAACGGCAAAATGGACAACACAACGTTTGGGAAACTCAGTTCTCACCTCAAGACCTTGAGCCAAGGCTCCTATCTGTACTTAAAACTCACTTTTGATCTCATAGAGAAAGGATACCTAGTACTAAAAAGCTCCAGCTACAAGGTCGTCCCAGTGTCCCTGTCCGAAGTTTACCTGTTGCAGTGCAATATGAAGTTCCCAACGCAGTCTTCCTTTGATCGGGTTATGCCTCTCTTGAATGTGGCAGTGGCATCTCTGCATCCATTAACAGACGAACATATTTTTCAGGCCATTAATGCAGGTAACATTGAGGGCACTTTGGAGTGGGATGACTTTCAGCAGAGGATGGAGAACCTTTCTATGTTTCTTATCAAACGTAGAGATATGACGCGAATGTTTGTTCATCCCTCTTTCCGAGAATGGCTTATTTGGAGAGAAGAAGGTGAAAAGACCAAGTTTCTTTGTGATCCTAGGTAAGCAAACGCTCTGAGAAATCAGAGCTTACAAATGTGTTCATCTCATACTGTGACGTGAATGGTTTCGTTTTACGAGGTCGCACGTGGATGCGGTTACCTGTCTGCACTGTAGATCTCTACATCTGTACTGGTCATCGTAGAGCTTTTTTTGTTCGTGAAAAGAAATAAGCACCCCCTGGGGGCACAAATGACCCGGCAAGCCTGATGGTCATCTTCGGAGTGAGATGAGCTGTTCCTCATAAGGCTCCACATTGACTAACTCCTGTACAGGCATCACCAGGGGTGTCTGCGTGTCGGCAGATTGCTCCTGCCAGCTCGGTCTGGAGAAGGGGAATCATCCTCCCTTTCGCCAAAGGTGTCGAATCCATGTGAAGTGGGGGATGAGGATGTGGATGTGGATGGATAAGGATAAGGAGATGAAAAATGAGTGGTGTGGATGGGTCTTCTACGGCTGGCTTCTTTTTGAAGTTGTGTTCCACGTAGTCCTACTGAGGTCTTTTTGAAAACAAAATAAGCAACAGAATCAGACTGGAGGGATTTTGGACTGTAAGTGCATCCGTAATCTCTGTCCTGATAGCAGCCGAGTTCCTGGCTTAGCTCACAGGGAAAAGAATTTAATCATGGGTAGATTTATATTCCCTAAACCAAATGATCCCTATTAACCATGTTATCTTTGTTTCTACTGAAGAGTGGAGACAGACGCTCTGACTGTAATTCTCGTAGTTTATCCCTATCGGCTTTGCTCCATTTTGTCTGCCCATTTCTTAAAATATGGTTATAGAAATCAGGGAAACACTCGAACTCAAGGCCGTGTCGGTGCGTCTCCCAGACCCTGTGGTCAGTCTGAGGAAAATACAGCGGTATCTGCTGGAACTGAATAGCTGCCTGGCTGATTAAAGCAGCTGTAGCTGGTAGCGGTGTCAGAGTAATTTACCACTTTAAATTTTGTGGTAAACAGGCTGCAACAGAAAAATACTATATAGCTCCTCCCAACGAGCATCTTTTCTCTTTAAGTAGGTTCTGCACAACAGTGCTATCGAGCGAACCCTTCGTAAAGCATCTCACAGCAGCAGGTGTCTTTATATCAATCAATATTAGTTATTTAATATCCTTCCTCAGAGTAATTAAGTGCTTGTCACTGCGTAATGCTTTTCTGCCCGGTTTGCAATGCTTACGCGGCGCTTACGCCCGTGGAGCTGAGAGCTTTCTCCCTCCCAGTCGCTCCCACCTAGCGCTACTGGTTTTGGCTGGCCCCTGTGGTTTTGGCTGGCCTGGCTGTAAGAGAGCTTGTCGTCAGCCGGGCGAGGGGACAGCAGCCGGCACGGCTGGCAATTATCACTGGTCACGCAGCACTTTGCGTAACGAACTGTAACGAGAGCGACTCGGGAAAATCAGCGGTTCCCTTCGTGTGGCAGCGGTGCTGCGTGTGGCAGCGGTGCGTGCAGCCAGGTGACGGGGCTCTTTGCTTCTCTGCATCCAGAAAAACTCCTCAGCGTTCTCACAGCAGCGGGCAAGGGCCCTCTCAGAATACCAAATTCAGAGTGAAACTCAAACGTGCCACGTTTTAGGTGGTCTCACACTGAAACCAGACCTGCGACCCCCTGCGATTTTAGCCCGCAGGCACAAATGAGCCACCGGCGATGTGCGGGACCTCTGCCCAGCGTTCAGGCTTGGGGCTGCTGCCTTCCGTGAACGTCCCAGACACGCTGCGCCGTCCTCAGGACTGTTCAGCAGACTTTCAGGCATGGCTTCTCATCCCCTACGTGCCGTTTCACGTGATAAATCAATGGTGACTGTAAAACCTGTGGGACACGCTCATGCTCTCTGCAAGGAGGGAATCCCTGCGGACCAAGCCCAACCCGGCTCCTTGCCACTGGTGAAAAAGAAGTTTGATGCATATAACGGGCTCCCACTGCCTCGAGTGTGAGTCCATACGTACTGGAGGACTAATAAATACCTCTGCTGTATAATGCACACTAATTGCATTATACTCTGATGGTAGATAATGAAACAGGATACATTTCAGTGATTAATAGAGGGGACCCCCCGAGATTCAGCTATTGCGCTTCTCAAAATCCTCCAGTCCAGCTCTCGGGGAAGAGCTAATATTGAGATGTTGAGCTCAGAGCATGGTAAACCCTTAGCGACAATTAAGATAAGTAATGATTTTTCATTTTATTTCTTCTCAAAGAAGCACAGCTTGCCGCTGCCAGCGCTCCTAGGAGTTGGCCTATGAAAATTTTGTTCACAGCAAGTTTGAATCCTTCCTGCTCGCTTGGGGTTTGAGAAGACGTGGCGACTGTATGGACCAACCACTCCTTGAGTTCCTCGTCCGCTGTCACAGAAACACACCGTTAACATGGAGCTTGTTGACCTTGCCAGGTCAATACATCAGGAATCAGGTTGCTGAGGCTGGGTTTTTTTCTCCCAGGAGAAGAGCTCTGATGTGAAATGTGTTTTTGTGAAGCTGCTTTTAATTGACTTACCCTGACAGAGCGTCCAGGTGTGAGGACGTTAAGAAGGAAATTGGGATAATGGGCCTCGTGTCAGTGGCGCTGCTGCTGGGTGATCTTCCTGGTTTCATTAATGAGCGTGAGTTCCCACGTGCTCAGAAGTAAGGAACAGGGGGGAGAGGAAGAACACAGTGTTCAGAAATTACCATGTTTTTCTACGCTTTTAGGATAAGCAGATGATCTCCATCTTCCAGATTTTTGGGTTAGCCTGTTGAGATGCTTAACCCGCTTCTTTGAACGCTCGCCGTGTGTTTGCTGTCCAAAGCAAAGGTTTAATTGACATTGGAACGCTGGCGCCGCAGGCTCTGCCGCAGGGGGACGGGGACACACCATCTCCCCCAGCATCCACTGCTGTTTAATAACGGGACACCAAAAAAGCCTTTGTCAGAGTGTTTAACCAGCATTGCAGTAATGACTTCTCCAGCCTGTCAGCGTACTATTAACCAAGTGTTTTGGTTGACAAATAACATCAAATATTCTAGGGAAAGACCCAATCCTTTGTGACTGGTGGATGGAGCAAGTGATTGTTACTGTACGTTCACTCTTCCGCTTGTATTTCTTAACCTAAATTCTGCTACAATGCTGTGCTGTTTTCTGCCTAGACTTAATCAGAAACTTCCACGCAATTATCTCCTGTGCTTCTACAAGGCTAATAAAATGTTTTATCCCTGTGCTGCTGATGCAGGGGCTGAGAGAGAGAGAGAAGTGAAGTGGTTTGCCCTGGCAAGGCAGTAAAAGAGCTGAAGGCAGGTATGGACCCCAGAAGTTAAATCACTCTCTCCACATTTAAGTCTCAGCATCTGAGTTACTCGTCTAGACTTGCTTTATAGTCAGAGGAGAGAAATAAGAATGATTCATTTCATCGTGAGCTAAAAGGCTAAAACAGGTCAGATGAAGAGTGCCTGGGAAGCATCTCCTCCTGCTGATTTATGACGGGACCTTGAGGTGACGGGTTCACCAGGAGATGTCTCCAGTATTGACAAATAAAACCGCATGAGCTGAATCTGTCCTGGCTGCTCTTCTAACCAATACACAGGGTTTTGAAGTAGATTCACAGGTTTTCTTTTCTTGCACAGGAAAGCTAAGGAAGGACAAAGATGCTCTCTATGCCGTTGCACACATATGACTGTCTTAATTTGAGCTTTTGCGTGACGGTGGTGTCCGCTGCGGCCACCGCTCAGGCTGGAACAGGGTGGAAACAGGCTTTTTGTCTGCACTGCTCAGGGAACTTCCCAGCGTCCGTGGGTCTTGGCAAAATGAAGCATTTAGATCTTCACCTCGAGCGCTTCACCTCTGGCTTGGGTTCATCTCGCCTGATTTTAGACGCTTGCAATCCACAAGTCTGTTCCTCGGGCAGTCACTCTGCTCTGCTTTCCTACTCGAAGCCATTCGTCTGGCCTGTTTCCGCTGATGACTCGGATGAGCCGAATCCCAAAGCCGATCCCTGGAGGGTGGTCCAGGGTGGCTCGCTCAGGCGTGGCCACGAGGAGGTGACCTGCACCGGGCTGGACCTTGGAGAAGACAGGACGCTGCAGACGTGGTGCCTGTAGCGGAGGTTCGCTCCTGTTTGCTGAACTCTGGAATGCAGCCCAAGGTGCTTCTCCCGGCCGGAGCTGCGGTGTTGGATAGGCAGAGCAGAAGCTCTGCAGAGCTGGGCTTTATTAAGGCCAGTCTGCCAGTCAGGGTAACGAAGGATGCTTTTTGTCTGCAGAAATTAAGCTGGTCCTCGACACGACGAAGGCTCTGTTCTGCTTCTGGCTCCTTGCTGTGGCACAGGTGTTTGGTTAATGGCACTTAGTTTGGGGTTCCTCCTGTGATGGGGACAGAAGCTTTTCTCCTTCTGTAAGAAGAGCGAGAGTGGCGAGGACAGCGGTCACTGGCCTGATGACAGAGGAGAGTCTCCTGGTGGAGAACTTTGGGGGGAACGTCCTGCTGTGCGCAGGGCGTTTTCACTGCGCAGAGGTGCAGAGCTGTTCTCATGGATAGTACCGAAATCCCAAACACCTGTGGCCAGCTTTCCAGAAAAGCTGAGTGCTCGGGTATGGAGAGGGACCAAGCGGGCATTTGGCACCTCTCATGGTTGGGGTGTTGGTGTCTTGATCAGCGATGGCGCCGCTGGGCTGACGTGAATCCCAAGCTTGGAATTACTGCAGGAGGAATCTGCACTAGATGTTCTCTTCAACGCATCGACACTTTATCAGGCAGCTCCTGCTCATTGTCTTGATTAGAAGATATCTAATAATCAGGGATATCACCAAAAAGTACTGGTAGCTCCATTGTTGAGGTTGAGGGCATCTCCTCATCTCTTCCCCCCTCTTCTACATCCACAAACCGAGTCTGTCCCTGTCCCCGGGACCCCAGGACGCCCCCCGTGGATTAGCGTGTGCTGTGATCCCAGCAGACCTACACATCTCTAATCCAGCACGGCGAGTTGCCATGGTTTCTAGCAGAGCTGTGTTTTAGTACAATACAGTGTAGATATTTTGCATTTTTCTCTTGGGACACATGCTGCAAATGGAGACTTTTCCTACACAAAATTAATGTTTTTATATATTACCCTGGAAAATGACAGAGTGTATACATTAGAAAAAAATACAGGTTCGGGTTGGGTTTTTTTTTTTTCATTTTGATGGAATGCTTAATCTGGTTGACAAATAACAATCCCCAGTCAAAAGATAATTAATTTAGAAAGTGTGGAGGAAAAGAAGGAGGTGAAAATGATATTTATAAAAACTCAGGGATACAAAAAACAGCGCTTTTAGTGGGGAGGTGCGTCCTTACGTTATACATCAGCTTCTTAAAAGTTATCCACAGTTAGCTCCTCCGTACATCGCTCACTTTGTCGTCATGGTGCACGGATTAGTTGACTTTCCTCCTCTTTTATTCTGAAAAGCTCTTAAAATACGCTCTGCTTATTGTTAGCTGAAACGCTCAAGTGTTCACCCAAACTCAGGCTGTGTCTTAAGTGTTTTCTCTGCATCCACGTGGGATGGATTTTACTCAACGAAGCAAAGGTGCTATTTGAATTCAAGGCAAGGCAAAATATGGTTTATTTGCATCCCTTCCATACTCCTGCAGAAAATTAAAAATAACGCAGCGCCTGCTCACACCTTGTGAGGACGGAGGTGAAATAACGCGATTTCCGTGAGCGGCCGGCAGCCCCGGCACTCCAGGTGCAGCAGGGAGCGGAGCGCTGCTGCTTCCAGGAGGATTTTGCCTTGCTTTGCCATTGGAATTACGGCTCTCAGTGTGTTTTTCCCGGCTCCAGCGTGCCGGTCTTTCAGCTCTGCGCCTGTCGTAGCTCCCGCTGGGCTGTTGCGAGTGCCGCCAGCGCCGGGCACGTTGGCAGAACCCGGAGGGATGTGTTGGGATCTGTTGTTTGGCCGTCCCCAGCTGTGGGCTGGGTGCCACGTGCCACCGAAATGCATGAGGGTGGTTTTTTCCCTCGCCCACCCTCCTGTCCGGTTGTCTGCACTTGGCGCAAGACCTGTGCTGAGTCAGCGTAATTAGTTACCAAATCACTACGGGATCTGACGTTTTAAGGTTATTTCCGCAACTCTAACGTTGGCAGAAGTGTGGAGCGTGGTGGAAGCGGTGGTTTACCTGGGATTTGGGGTGGGCCTTCATCTATAACCCATAGCACAAGAACAACAGTAAAATGTTTCTTGCTCTTCTAATTTACTCCTCAAGGGGACCGTGGTGAGTGCCATATTTTTGGATCACAAAGACAAATCCATCATAATGTCCTCCAGTTAATGGCAGGGGCAAACGCAATCTGTTCATCAAGCAGTAGAGACCTGATGGAGTGCTGACTCTGAGAATGCAACTTTTTGCCTTCCCATATGATTCCCAGATTAAAGTTTTCTGATGCCGTGACTTCTAAGCTAGCTCATTTTGAAATGTAAAATAGAACGGGCAACAGCTCAACAAAATGAATGTAGGAGACTTATTTTATGCAAGTATCCACATCGCCAACGTCTCTAGATGTTAACTCAAATCTCAGGCAGAAATACAGAGCTGAAAAATGAATTCTTAAAGCCATCAGTAGCAAGTTGGGCAGCTGTAACGGGGACTTCTGTGGGCATCAGAAGCCCACGGTTGTGTACGACGGGGCTCAGGACAGGGCGCGCACAGAAGGAAACTGGAACCGGTTGTTGCGGTGGCTCTGTCTAGCGAAGCGGTGAAACGGCTGAGCTGCAGGTTTTTCCTCCGAAATTTGGGCAGGGTTGCAGCTGCAGCGTCGGTTGGAAGAGAAGAAGAGAAACGGGAGACAGATTATAACTCATGACAGATGAGATGGAGAGCAGATGTGATCGCTGCCACCATAAAGGACAGCAGTAGAGCAGCTTGCTTTCGCTGGCTCATTAGACATGCAACCGAAGCATTCGGGTGCAGAGGGGGTTTTGAATATATTTAGTGTCTTGAGTTACTGTCCTCATAAAATCTTTTCTTTTTCTTTTCTTCTGGGCTGTAAACTTCTGTATGCCATAGCATTTTCACATTTAAATGGAAGAAAATATTCACAGAATAATCCATTCCGTGGCACTGATCCACCGAGAAAAGAGAAGAGGAGTTAATCGGAGGTGATAGCGATGCTGACCGAAGAAAGAAATGTTGCTTATTTTCTTTCTAAAGAAAGAAATGTTGCTTAATTTCTTCCTGTGCAGAGCAAAGCCATCTTCCAGCAGTTCAGTAGAGAGTAGCCCTGACTTTGTTCCATCTTGCTTCTTACATGGTCATTTACTCCGGGTCAAAGCGGCAGTAAAGCATTTCCAAATCACATTCCCCATTCTTTGATGATCCTGCATATTTTAAATTGCGTCAGGTTGAATGAGAACAGAAAGCCTGTCACTGTTTGCCTTTTGAGATCTTCTCTGCATGTTAACTGTGTAGTCCCTGGGGAGCTTACTGAGAGATGTTGTTATTCATTTTACCCGTCCAACATATTTATTAAATATGCCAGCAGTCTTTTCACACTGCTCTTGGACAACGCTTCTTTTCTCTGAATATAAAGTAATCTGTTCCTGGCAACCAGCAGATTTTCTGAAAAGCCTTGTGAACTGAACAGAGACAAGGGAATTGCATCTTTACTCTCTGGATCTGTTTTTTTTTTAAATCTCATTAAGTCGGGGCCTGTAAGCATTTGGAAATGCTTTTTTCCTCTCCTTTGTCCTCCCTTTTTTGTTCTCTATTTTTTAAACCACTGTAAATATCTTCTGTTACCTTAAATCTGAAGGGCACCAAGCAGAGTTGTCCAGTTTTCCTCTTCGCTGCTTCTCTGGGCAGTTCCCGGCGCCCGACTGCCGGTGTTCCGTGTGGGGTAGAGGTTCTCCAGGACCAGCTATTGACACGGATGCAGCTTTGTTATCCCGGATAAACCATGGATGAGCGCTTTCTCGGTGATAGCCACGTAGGTAACGTAATCTGAGGCAGGCACTCCCCAGCCTTGATAAAGTGTGGGTGCAGCACGGTTAGTACCTGCCGAATTTTTAACAGATGTCCTTGAGAACCGACAAGGAGAGCAGGATTGTGAGCACATCTGCAGTGTGGTTCCAGGTTCAGCTGAGCTGTGTGGGTGAGGTCGGTGCTGTTACATCTGCCAAAGTTGCTTGAATAAACTTTCCACCAGAATGACGAGGTTGCGGGGGGCTGTTAGTGCCGTGGCAGAGGGGTAAGGAGCTTTCCAGCTCATTCGCAATTAGAAGTCGTTAAGCACAAGATGCTCTAAAGCATCTCTTGGCGCTGCAGCTCGTGTTATCTGCCGTTTGTTCCTCTCCTGGTGGCATCTTCCACACGCTGGATCATCTCGCCCTGCCTGCCTGGGGCCGAGGAGGTGGGACAGGGCATCGCCGCCTGCGTTCAGAGCTCCAGTTCCTCTGGATGTGCACGGGATTGTAGCTGGTTATACTGGTGTTCGGTCCCACCCTGGCAGTGAAGAAACTTCCAGTCAGCCCATTGATTTTCTGAGACGTCAGAAACTTTTAAGTCCTCCATCACCAAGGTGTTGTCGCTTAAATTAAACTATCTCTTAATTATAGGCCAGACACCGTTAAGTGATTCCATTTCCGCTTTTTAGATGCTCACAAAGTGGTTCCTGCCATTCTTTAGCTCTTCTCTCCGTTACACAGATCGCGGTTTTCCTGAGACTCCACGAGGCCGCGGGGAACGGTAGCGAAGCACTGAGAGCGAGGATGGTCACTGGATATGGATTTTTTGTGCGAGGCTTTGTCTCCTGTCGGCCAGCAGCAGTCAGTCCAGCACTTCTGCTTGGCAGCTGTAACATCGTGGTTGAGATACTAAATTATGGTCAGATGTCTCTCTAAGAGACTGCTCCAGTGAAAGCGGGGTGCTGGTGTGTGAGTCCAGCTCGTGCCTCTGTTGATGGTGTGGGTTGAGCCTCATCACCTGTATTATAAAAAAGTGAGCTTATACATCACATATAGCCCTTTTTAGCAAGGAAAACTCATGTTTTCTACCCAGAACGATGGATTTCTAGTTCATAGTTGAGGTCATTAGGTGTTCCATATAATGAACGGTCGTGATTATGGTATGAGTGCATCCACAGTGGGGGCAGCAGGGCCGGGGGGGGATTCTGCCCCTCTGCTCCGCTCGGGGGAGACCCCACCTGGAATACTGCCTCCAGCTCCGGGGGTCCCAACAGCAGAAGGACACGGAGCTGTTGGAGCGGGGCCGGAGGAGGCCCTGGAGATGCTGGGAGGGCTGGAGCCCCTCTGCTGGGAGGACAGGCTGGGAGAGCTGGGGGGGTTCAGCCTGGAGAAGAGAAGGCTCCAGGGAGACCTTACAAAAGCCTTCCAGTATCTGAAAGGGGCCTACAAGAAATCTGGAAGAGGGGAGATTTAGATGAGATATTGGGGAGAAATTCCTGGCTGTGAGGGTGGGGAGCCCCTGGCCGGGGTTGCCCAGAGAAGCTGTGGCTGCCCCATCCCTGGAGGTTCAAGGCCAGGTTGGACGGGGCTTGGAGCAACCTGGTGTGGTGGGAGGTGTCCCTGCCCAGGGCAGGGGGTGGGACTGGGTGGTCTTTAAGGTCCCTTCCAACCTAAACTGTTCTAGGATTCTATGGTTCTGTGGGTGAAGAAAGCAAGCGGCAACCATGCTGGCACAGGTCTCTTGTCCTGCTGGTCTGGAGGTGTGTCCACAGTTTCCTAAAGCCCCTAGAACCGGTAGCACCGCTGCTGTGTCCTCGGTTGCTTTTAGGTGGAGTGCCTGTTTTTTGATCAGATGCTCCGTAGCTTGTCTCTCTGCAGTGAGATCTGACTCGAGGGATGGAAAGATTTTTCTTGGCTGTGAACTTGGCTGTGAACTTGGCTGTCCCAGTTAGCTTAGCAAATTAAACCGGTGTTTAATTCTGTAGGAAAGAGTATCGCGTGCTTAAGAGCATTCCCTGTTCTGTTTGAATTTTCTCGTATAACGCTAATTCCTTCCAAGTTAACTCACAATTATAACATCAGAGGGAAACTATGTTACAAAAATCAATAAATCAATTTTGGTGATTAAGTGATCCTTCAGGAGGAGCTCACGCGGCGGAGGTTGGCCTCTCTGCAGTCTGGACAGATGTCCTTCTGAGAGCCAGGGAGGCTGCAGGCTTTGTCGGAGCAGACATTTTACTCTCTGCCAGAGTTATAAAATTGCAGGCTGCAGGGCTGAATAAAATACGAATACATGTCTCTTGGAAGAGCAGATTCACTGGGCACAGTGTCAAATCTCTGGGTTTTGGAAGGGTTTCGTGGGATTAGCTGGAAGAAGGGAGGTGTGGCTGTAAATCAGGGAGTTTGGACTTGGGTAGATTCAGCAGTAAACGGCACTGATTCTCATGGATTTGTTTGCCTTTTACTCCAGTAGTGCAATGCCTGAACACTAGAGCAATTTTACACCTTTTAAAATCTCTTTTACTTTGCCTGAGGGATAGAGGGGTATAGGTGGAGCACAGCTCCAGGAGCTTTCACTATTTTCTTTTGTGTTTCCCCACGCTCCATCACAGCTCTTCCGTCCCGCTGGTGCTTTATTAGTGACACCTTGTCCCCTTCTGTCTGTGGCACGAGGGACGGGCACACGAGGAGGGACCAAGTCCCTGTGTCACCTCGCTCGGCGCCCGGAGCTGTGTGCGCCTCAGCTTTGGGTGGTGGATAAGGGAGCAGACGCGTAGGGACGGCGCTGCTGAAGCCAAAATCTCCCCTGGTGCCCGTATGTAGCCTTCCCTTACGTTCACCTTCCGTAGAGCAACTCTACGCGCGCACCGCTGCGTGCTGCGCGAGGACGAATACTCATCTTTACGTCTTAATATATACACGGACGTGCACATCCGCACGGGCGCCCCTGGCCGTCACCGGAGCCCGCGAGAGCAGACAAAGAGCTGCCGGAGCTGAGCTGGCAGCGCTATTAATTTTTCACAGAAAGAAATCTTACATTAAAAATAGAAAAATCTCTGGTGATAAACTCCACAGTGGTGAAATTCAAAGCAAATCATTTCACTGAGCGCCTTGATGTGGAAATCATTACTGCCATCCTCTGCTGCATTAAAAGAAAGAAAAAAAAAGGAAAAAAAAAAAAAAGAAAAAAAGCCTGTGCTGTTGGAGTCTGGTTTAGCATGCAATTAACGTTGACAGAACAAGTGACTGCAAGTATTTATCAACAAGCCCAAAGCCAAGGCCTGGGAAACATTGCAGAGGTAATGTATTACTCATGAATACTGTACTTCATTCTGGAATAGTTCGTACATGCCTTATTCATAACAGCCAAAGTCATACATATAATTAAATTTAGGTAAATACCCTACCAGCTGCAGCTGAAAAGCAATTTAGGAGCTGACTGTGGAACCTGGGCTTGCGTGTCAGTTGGGAGCTGCACTTCATCTCCTGCCGTGAAGGAAAGGCACAGTAGAAGCTTCTGGATCTTCAACTCATGCTTGGGATTAATATAGTTACAGCTCCGTTCAGAGCCTTCCTAAACATTTTTGAAGAGTTTTCCATCAACAAGCAAACAACTGGTATCATTTCCTGTTCTGTGATGTGAAAACTGGAGGTCCCCTGGTGCAGCCGCGCTAGGATGCAGAGCAGAAACCCAGGGTTCCTTGGAGGACTCTCCCCGGCGAGGAAACGAGCGGATGGCTCTGATGGAACTTAGACCACCAACCTGTCAGCGGGGGTAAACGCGTTGGCTCTTCTCCAGGCCACCAGCCCGGCACTGGGAAGCTGATGAGCTATCAAGATGCATTGAGTGTATTAGAGTGATTATAGGTTTTCATAATCCGGCTGAACGGGAAGGGCTAAAATCCAGCAATTGCTGTGCTCCTTGACTTGCAGCTGTATCTAGCAACACTCAAGCTGTGTTTCATAGTCACTTGTTCCCTTTTGATCTGTTTCTCCTCTCCATGGACATTCCTGGAGGTTAATTAGCATAATGCGCAAATGCATTTGTCTGTCTCCTTTAGAAGGATGTGACCTGATGTTCTCCTCCCACTCCCAGGATGGGAGATGAAGAGCAAAAGAAAGGAAAGGCAACAAGGTGTAGATGACTTAAGGTGCTACAACCACTTCCAAGGCCCTTCTCTTCTCCCAGCGTTTTGCGTTTTGTCCCTTCTGTTGGTGCTGTATGGAAAATTCTCACAGCACGGATGCATGGAAGTTGGTGGCAGCGCCCTGTGTACAAGGCATCCTGCCTAAAGCACTCAGCTGAGGCATCTAAGCTACATCTTGATGAGTTGAGTCACCATCTGGAGGGGCTTCTCCTTCTCCAGTGATGGGGAGCGTGGGGCTATGGGATCCCAACACGGGCCCCTCGCCATGTGCCAGGCCAGGCTGTGGAGAGAAGCTGGACAGGCAAAGCTTGCAAAAAAGTTTTTCTTCAGGTTCTTTTTAAGCTGAAGTCACCGTAAGAGCGAAGGTACAGTCAGTCAATGAAAACATTTCAGACAAAGTTTATGACTTGAGTTGATGGCGCCTTTGTAAATCTAATTGGATTTTGGAGAGAGGCACAATAGAGTTACTCATCAATGAAAGTTTATTTGATTACATGTAAATGGGATGCAGTGCTCTTTCACCTGTCAAGACTGGGGGGATCGAGTCCTGCATTGTAAGAAAATGGTGGTTTGTTTTTCCTCCCACTCCTCCAGCGGGCACGTGTCCACGTCCTACCGGCACCACGAGGTCTGGCAGAGCATCATCGGACTCCGCTCAGATGAATCCGTGTGTTAGCGCTCCAAAAGGAGGTTCATTGGCAGGGCTCGGGGCAGGGCTTGCCAAACACCTGGCCGTGGCATTACAAGTCTTGCACTTTTGTTCTGAGTTTATTTGGAGACGCGGATCATCGTTCTCCCTGGATGTGGCCGCGCTGGTGAATCCCCACTGTTGTGAAAACGTCTGCCTTCTGTAATATTTACTTGATGTTTGGCCGCCTTAAGTGCTTCTTTGCTTTCCCAAACAGTGCTGAGCTAATGGTCTGTGTCCTTAAAAGCCCTTTTAAAGCCACGGTTGATACCATATTTTGTTTTCTTTGGCTGGAAGGGATTTGATTGCTTTTCTGTGTAGTCACATTTTTATTTAGTTCCCGAAATGAAGTGAGTTAAAAAGGACTCCCTTGGGAGTACCCAGGGATCTAAAGAAGAATCCAAATTTGTTAGCAAAACCAAGAAAACTGCAAGTCCCCAGGCCACTGAGGTCCAAGTGTGGTGCCTCAGTGGCCTCCTCCCCGACTCGTTCCATCTCCTGCCGTTTTGTCCGTGCGCATCCACAGGGCAGGGATTTTCCAATCTCATCCAAAAATGCTTTGCAACTCTTCATGGTTTTGTACCGCGTGTGTTTTGTGCGTGTACGGAGAACCAGCTTCTCGCATCTTTGAGAAGGCTCAACCACGTTGGAACTTTTGGTGTTACAAGCTGAAAGTCTGTATGTTTAAAAATATGTGTACAAATCACCATTAGCGCAGGAAGTTATTGTCTCTTTTATTATGTTTTGTCTTAAACAAGGCTCTGCGTGTAGCTCACCTAATTTGCTTTCGTCGTCAACCTCGTAGGTTGTTGCCAGAAGCGTCCTTATTACTGGCAAAGCTGGAGAGTGTGTTTAGAAGGAGTTTTACAGGAAAATAAAGTTGCTTCCTTCTGCAGGACGTGTCACAGGGTGGAGAATGTAGCTGACGTTTAAAGGACATTCTTTTCCAAGTGGGGATTTTTTAAATATGTTATTTTTTTAATGACTTCAGGAGTGGCGACATGCTTTCAAAGTCCAGTTCTCCTCCTCAAAATGACTGTAAAAGTAGCGCTTCGGCATTCATTAAGTTGTACCTCTGGGGTTTCCAAATTTACACCTGCTCGTAGAAAACATATTGTTTTATTTTTGCTATCCTTCAATGCTTGGGTGTTTTTGAGCTGCCGGTGATCACCGATAACAAAAGGCTGTGATGAGTTGGTGGATTACAAGTGAGGATTAGTCCAGCTCTGTTTCCCAAAGCTGGACAAGGTGAAGGCTTAGCAGGAGCAAAAATTGTTGTTGGAATTTCTTTTGTTGGTGTAACAAGCAAATACTAACATACTCTTTCTTCTGATTTTAGGAGTGGCCACACATTACTTGCCTTCTGGTTTTCCCGTCAAGAAGGAAAACTAAATCGACAGCAGACTATTGAACTGGGACATCACATTCTCAAAGCACATATTTTTAAGGTAACAAAAATTAAAATGAAGACTGATGGCAGCTTCATCCCCGCTGTGTGTAATCTGCCAGCACTGGCAGCGTTCAGTCTCTTCTTGTTTTTGGGGTTGCTGCAAGAAGTGTGATTGCTTCAGGCTGCTGAAACATGTAGAAGTGAGCTCTAGAAAATTGGCAGTGGTATATCAGAAATCCTTGAAATTAAACCATCCTTCAGACTGTAAATTCGGTAGATAGCCTCCTTACCTAAAATTACTCTTCTACCGTAAGAGGTTTCTTCCCACGTAAGATGAGTTCCTTGTAACCGTATCTAGAAAAAACAAATCATTTAAAAGGAGTGGTTTGGAAGAATCCGACCGAAAATTCAGATTGTAAAGGGAAGATCCGATGGTTCTTAAAAATCCCATGGTGGGTCTTGTTTTACTCTTCACACAGACGTTTAAGACCTGGGTAACTGAGAGGCAAACTTGGATGTGGGCATCAATATGACCCATAAATTAAGTATCATTCTTCTGCCTGTTGGCCCGTATACCAGAAGATGGAAGTGAGAGGATGGATTTGTATGGTCACAGGAAATACAGAATTTAGTACAAGTATTATGATCTGTGGGTACTTAACACTGGCAAAAATGAGGCTGTGTTTTTGTCTGATCTGTGTATAATTTTATGGACTTAAGAACTTTAGCATCGCGCTATTTCTGTATTTCCAGAGCAAACAGATAGTTTGCGTCTTGTTTCAGTCCTGTTGGATTTATTTCTTGAGTTTCCTGTGCTGAATTCACCATCAGGTGTCATAGCAAAGTCTCCTCATTTGGGAAAGCGATGGCTGGAGCCAAAGGGAAGAACCCCAGGTCGGCGTGTTACCCAATTGATGTATAATTTCCAAATTTTGGGTTACGTTCCCCAGGCCAAATTCAGCAGTGAGTTTACTGTTCAGCTGCCGTTTACATCTAAAGCTGGTCACAAGTCTTCTGCGTTTCACACTTCCACGGCAGAAACAAATATCAGGGTTTCGGGCTTTAAACAAATGACAATTTTCATTAAGTGGACAAGTTGCCTGTAGATTCCAGGTTTAATTGAGCAATATTCACAATAGTAGAAAATGCCAATTAGCATATGAAAAATGTCAGCACAGCCTTCTGTTTCTAAACACTCGGCAAAATCCTTGGTTTTGCAACACTGCGGTAAGAATCGTATGTCTCAGTGACAGATAAGCGTAACAGTATGTTACTTAGAAGTACTAGAAAGTTTTGAAAGGGTTTGGATTAGCTGGATTAGAAACACTGTAAAACTTAGTCTTCTGCTTTTCCTTGAATAGATTTATTTGTATTCCTTTTTTTAAACAAGTGTTTACTTGAGGATTTGTGAGCATTTACCAAGCCAAACAATAGCTGCCTTAGTTTTTGAAGGAGGCATTGAACTGGACTGTTGCAGACCACGTTTAGGATCTTTAGTATTCTTTAAAGAAAATATTTCCAAGAGTATGTACGCAGATACCCTCTCCTGTTGTCACTGACAGTATTTGTTTCTGAACAAACATCTCTGGTTTTTTGCTATTCAAGCTTTTTCATTCTGTCTGATCTGTTACTGAAGCCGTAACCAGTATGGCACGGGGTTTCTGCCAAGTAGGGAGCGTGTCAGGTCATCAATTCAGTGTGTTTTTCCTGAAGTATCACGTTATAGCAGCAGCTTTCCGCAGACACAAAGATCCTAATTTTGAAGGTATTTGTGGAGGCCTGATTGGCCATTGTAATTCCAGTTTATTTCATAGAATCATAGAATCACTTGGGTTGGAAGAGACCTTCAAGATCGAGTCCAACCATAAACCTATGCCAAAACCACCCCTAACCCATGTCCCTCAGCACCACGTCTGCCCGGCTTTGAAATACCTCCAGGGACGGCGATTCCACCACCTCCCTGGGCAGCCTGTTCCAATGCCTGATAACCCTTTGGGTAAAGAATTTTTTCCTAATCTTTTTCCCAACCTAAACCTCCCCTGGCACAACTTGAGGCCATTTCCTCTTGTCCTGTCGCTTGTTCCTTGGGAGAAGAGATTGACCCCACCTGGCTAGAACCTCCTTTCAGGGAGTTGGAGAGAGTGAGAAGGTCTCCCCTCAACCTTCTCTTCTCCAGGCTGAACAATCCCAACTCCCTCAGCCGCTCCTCATCAGACTTGTTCTCCAGACCCCTCACCAGCTCCGTTGCCCTTCTCTGGACACGCTCCAGCACCTCAATGTCTCTCCGATACTGCGGTGCCCAAAACTGAACACAGCACTCCAGCTGTGGTCTCACCAGTGCTGAGTCCAGGGGCACCATCACTGCCCTGCTCCTGCTGGTCACACTGTTCTTGATCCAGGCCAAGATGCCATTGGCCTCCGTGGCCACCTGGGCACACTGCTGGCTCAGTTTCCCCCATCATGAAGCCAGGAGAGGATTAGGACAGGGCTAAAGCATTTTGCCCGGCCAGGGAGTGCTGAGAGCTGGGTATAGTGACAAACTTTGATTAAACACTGCAGAAAACCTATTTGTTCTTCCCCAATCCCTATGGGGTCAAATCCACCGGTACCTCGCACAGGGTAATGATGGGACACTTGGAATGTCCAGTTGTGCAGAAAACCAGCGATGATCAGATACAAGGCGATGACCTGGCACGCGGGTGCTAAGAAGCTTTCACCCTCCCCTCTCTGCTTGGCGGCTGAGATCTGCTAGTTTTCTTTTTTTCAAACACAAACATCCTCAAACACTTGGGGGAAGAAAGAAAAGTACAAATGTTTTAGTCTTTTAAAGCAATTACCAGTCTGAACAGGAGCATATGGAAACCCAGCTTGGAAAGCCTGGCATGGAATGAAAGGGCACGAAGAGAAATGTGCAATAATGATACAAAAAGACCCAAACTTCAGGCTGATGTATGTTTTGCAAATCAACCAAAGAGAAGTCTTCCATCTTAAATGAGTTAGCTAAAATGTCAGTAGTCCAGAACTGGGTTCCCTCGTCCCCAAATGGAGAAAGAAATGACAATTACAGGCAGAAACACTCACTTTGACAGCTACCGGTACGTAAAGGTGTCTGATGCTGCTTGAAAAGCAGCTGCATAAAGGTCTTGCGTTGAAGGTGCCAATGGCTAAATAGCAGAGGATGAGATAAATTAGAAATTAAGGATGCTGACAGCTGCATGCAAGAGTGTAGGATGAAAAAAAAGCAAAGCTCATTTGAAAACTGGGGTTGTGGGGGGTTGGCAAGGTTGTTCAAATGAAACGTGCGTGGTGAGGCCGTGCTTTGGTCCAGTGTCAGATGGTCCCAGTGGAGTGGAAACCACCGGCAGTATTTTGGTTTGACGCCGTGTCAAGTTGGGATTTGCTTTTGCTGAAGGATTCAACCTGCTTTATGGTTTGGGGCAGAAAAGGGCAATAGAAAAGGAAGGTACGATCTGTAAAATGAGAAATAATGCAGTTTTATTTCAGCAGCTGAGTGGTAATGGTGTTGAGTGTATTCATTCTTTAAAGGATAAATGTCATCTTTTATGTCTTGCACGGATATCTGAGTATGTATGTTCTAATACAGCGGTTAGGGGTTTTATAGCATATGTGATTATTTTCAGATGGCTATTCTGAAAATGCATACCCTTTCCCTCTGACCTGATGGTAACTCAAACAGCTAATTTATGGGTTTGATACTATTATAACTATTTTAAAATTATTTTAAGCATTTATTATAAAATTGTTTTCCATTTGTCCAATTACACTGTACTGAGTTCACTGAAATTTAATATTGACCTCTAATGTCCTGTATTGTGTCATTTCAAAAGCAGCGTTTAATGGTGGCTGAAACTCCTGAGCTCTTTCTGCCTTTTAACACAAGCAGATATTTTTCTCTATTTAACTCCCTGAATTTTAAAGGAAACAAGCACGCAGAGTTGTTATTTATAAGAGCTTGTCTAATCTGCTCCTTCTTCTCGTGGTAAAACCATTTCAAGTGACAAATCTGTTGACGGCTGGTGCGATGCTTCAGAATCTCTTTCACACGTAGGTAGTAGAGGTCGGCAGCTGAGTCCGGCAGCGGGATCAGACCATGATTCCTGCACAGCTTCCTTGAGAGGAAACAAATCCCACCTTTTGCTGTTTTTCTTCCCACCTCCCGACACCCTCCATGTCAGTCTGTCGTGCAAAAGACTTTACAAACCGAGAGGCGATCCTGCTGCTTTGCACAGACAGAAGTGAGCACACACCGTGCGAGGAAGTAGAAATCAGGGTTTGCATATCAAAACAGAATTAAAGATGTCTGTACGGTTTCCATGGAAACAGCAGAGTTTAACGGTAAATTGATGGCAGAACGGCACCATCCGGGGCGTACCCGCATCGCACAACGCAGCACAACTGACAGCGGAGCTCGGGGCTGGAGTGGCCATTCCTCTCGTCTTCCAGCCAGCCATTTGCCCCCATCCCTTGGCTCCAGAGCAATTATTGCTTCTTGGACAGGAGGGGGGGAAACTTCCTTAACGGTTCTGTGCTCTGCCAGTTAGTGTGGCTGGAAAAAGATGTCAGACTTCTATATAGCACGTATAGCCTGGTCACGGATGGCAGGCGGAAGGGTTGGAGACAGTCTGGTATGGGACACGGGAACACTGTTCTAGGCTGTGGTTGAGACTTCTTTATCTATTGTGAGCAGATATTGTCATCTGGTTGAACCATGCGAATAATAAGGAAACCTTACAAATCGGTTCTGCCAAAATGGTGTGTACTTTGTTTAAAAAAAAAGAAAAAATAAGCACACAGTGCTCCTTCGCATGGCATTTTCTTAGGGTATTGAATGGATTCAGGTTGCTCATAGTTGAATCCTGCCTTTCCTAATCCTTGGAGGTGGCTGCAGTGCCTTTGCGAGTTATTTCCTACAAGCTTATCAATTCACTGCAAAGGTCAGACGTGGCAAATTGTCACTTTACCTTGTGTGTAGCTGTTCGTGTCTTGGAACTCGTAGATGTCCAAAGACCCAGGAGGGAGGGCCTGGTGTAACTGAGCCCATTTGTAAACTTGCATCTAAGTCATCTTTTCTTTTTTAGGGGCTGAGTAAAAAAGTTGGGGTGTCTTCTTCCATCCTGCAAGGGCTTTGGATCTCCTACAGTACTGAAGGTCTTTCGATGGCTTTGGCATCTCTGAGAAATCTCTACACCCCAAACATAAAGGTACTGGAGGAGGAGGAGAGCTGGGTGGTTCCGAGCTCGCACGAGAAGCTCCCCATGATGCCCAGTAACCACGCACAGCGTGGCAGTGGTCCCACCGGGGCAGCTTGCTGGGCATTCGTCTCAAGAACCTCTCCTGGGGAGAGGCCATCAGTTCAGCTGGGATTTTGTTACGAGCTGGGATGATCCCTCAAGTCTTCCACGTTGACCAGGGATCTCCTTTTAATTGCAGTGAGCGGATAGTGAATTTGCGCCTCTGCCAAGTGGTTCGCTTGGGTTTTTTCTCCCCAAAGTTGTGGCATGCAACAACTGGTGTTGGAATTTGACAGCCCTGTAAAGGCTTAGGCAGGTGCAAACTCGGAGGCGACGCCAAACGCAACGGCACGCGCTCACATGCTGGTTCAGGCGCTTAGTGCGCTTTGCATTGTGAGGATGAACGTGTTGGGTTAGGCAACTTCATCTCTACAGCAAAAAGGATTTCAGACAGTGGTACAGATTTCAAATTGTCCTTGCTCTGGAAGGATGTTTGCTCCAGCTCCTTCCCATACAGACAAAAATGCCTAAAATGGAACCGTGTGTTTGAGAAATGTTTTTACTGGGCACTTTATGTCCTTTTGCTGGTTGCTTGGAAGCACGCAGAGGGCTCTGGTTTAAATTCTTTTGTTGCCCAGACAATAAACTAATGTCTCTCCACCAGACTCAGCTAACAGGAGCTCTTCTTTCTCTGTGCAGGTCAGTCGGCTGCTGATTTTGGGAGGTGCGAACGTGAATTATCGGACCGAAGTTCTGAACAACGCCCCCATTTTGTGTGTCCAATCTCACCTGGGTTACACGGAGATGGTGGCTTTGCTCTTGGAGTTTGGGGCCAACGTAGACGCCGCTTCGGAAAGTGGCCTCACCCCCCTTGGCTACGCGGCGGCTGCTGGATTTCTCAGTATTGTGGTGCTGCTGTGCAAGAAACGGGCCAAGGTACAGTGACTGTGTTCCTCTAAAAGCTGATTTAAACTGTTCCACGTTTGTGCACAGCGGGGCATGCGCAGCAGGCAGGATGCGTAACGCTTGCTGGAGATATACTCTGGCAGATAAAGCCAGGATGCTGCTGCAGAGGGCTGGCTTTTCTGCTAAAATGCAGTGGCTTTGAAAATCTGGCGTTGACACCAAAGCTAAATAACCCCTGAGGGTCGGTAATTAGCGTTCTGGAATTCAGGTTTGAGGTAGGAACTGGTTAATGGCGCTGCACTGGTGACCTGCTGAAGGATGGCCTGGAGAAGTCCTTGAACCTCGCGAGGTTAAAATGGCAACGTTGCTTTTGCAGATGGAGCGTTCTTTAAATGTCTCCTTGAGACACATTTTCCAAAACCTTCTGTCAGACTTGTCCTAGAAAAATACCCTTTGTTTAGCTTTGTGGTGAGTGTTTGGAGTTTTAATTGTATATAATGAGTCGAGTCTAAATATTTTGTTGAAGAAGAAAATTGTGCTGATTTTTGAAGTGGAGCCTCCTGGAAACAATTTGTGGTTTCTCTATATGTTTAGCTTCAGTTCAAAAAGCAAAATATGGGTTTGTATAGTTCTGGTATGAACGTCAGGAGGACTGAGGGACCCGTTTAGATCTCGCTGTGTTGTCTGTGATAAAGACAGCGTGAAGGGAAAAAAAGAATTCTGCTTTTGCTGGGAGATTTTGAGAGAGTTGGGTGACTCCCTGACACTCGTTGGTAAGGAACACCTCTCCCTCTCTGAGAACAGGAATATTTGGGCTACAAAATGCAATGCAAGAGTCCTGCCACTTTTCCTTGAGTATCCCTATCTGTATTGAGGAAATACCCCAAAACCAGCTGGGTTTAATTGGAAGGCCGAGATGTTTGGATCTGGCATAGAAAACTGCGACGTTGATGGCTGCTTAAGCTGAGAAATAAGGAATATTACTGTATGAATAATATTAGTGTATTACTATATGACAAATATTTCTCATACGTATTACATAACTTAGATTCATAATAGAATATATTAATAGGATTATTTCCTCATATTTATAATATGAGAAATGAGAAATAATATGTTGTGGAGCACTGAAAGGGTTAACCAGCAGAAGGATGGTAGCTGATCTGCCAGTCCGGTTTTCTCCAAGTTACTGCTGTTGGGATAGGACCTAGAAATCCCAGCTGATGTGTTCAGACATCGAGTGAAAACCATGACGGGTCCTGAAAAGCCGACCGAAGAAGTTCCTACAGGGCTGCCAAGCGGGATCTCTTCTGCCCGCGTTGGGTTGGTGTTGCGCGTTCAACGGCAGGCTGAGGCACTTCCGAGTCTCTCCAAAGAAATAGTGTCTGGAAAACAAGCTGGCTTTCCCGTTGCGGATTTGGATGAAGGAGATGATCCTAGTGTGTGTGATTCCAATCTGCAAGAAAACACGGTTGCTGCACTTCAGGACACAAAGAGGAAAATGCTTTTGCAGCCTTTGAGTTGGAAGAAAGCTAAAAATAATGGTACCTTACCAAAGCAAACACTCGTGGCCAAGAAGATGCCTAAGCCAGGGGCAGAGTTGCTTTCAGAATGGTGTTTTCTGGTCGTGGAAGGGTAGTTTACAAGAAAAATGTATATTTTGTGCAAGTGGCGTTATTTTGAAACCGGGACTGGAAACTCTGAAGAAATGAAGACGTTTCGCCTGTGATTTGGCTTAATTGTATTTTGTCATCTCTTTTCAAGGTGGATCATTTGGACAAAAACGGTCAGTGCGCTCTGGTTCACGCTGCTCTCAGAGGACACCTGGAGGTGGTGAAGTTCTTGATCCAGTGCGACTGGACCATGGCTGGGCAGCAGCAGGGGGTGTTTAAGAAGAGCCACGCCATCCAGCAGGCACTGATTGCTGCGGCCAGCATGGGTTACACCGAGGTAAGACCTACCAGCACGTCCGCTGCCTCCGCAGGGTGGGAAACCACGCGTTGACTATGTTCTCTAGCCAAAACATTGTCCGAAGAGAGTCTTGGAGTTGGAGTCACTACCTCCTACTCTTCCTCGCCTTCCCAGCCCAGGCAGCAGGGTTCATAGATCCCTTGGCAAACCCTGTGGTCTGGGCCGGCGTCCAAGCAAGGATGCGTAACAAGCCTTTAAGTTGTTGGAATAAACCTTTACGCAAGAGTGGATAAACAGTGTGTTGCTTACGCTGCTCCTCCGGCGCTGTTGGGGGAGCGCGAGGCCACATAGCTTTGCCCCATACGTTGGAGAGAAGAGCCGAAGAGCTGATTCCCATCGTACCAGTAAGTGTCTGTGATGTGGAAAATGATGTATGTTTTCCTCCTGCTAAGTAGTCTTTGAGTATTTTTGCATTGCTTGATTTCTTTGCTAAATTGAGCTCCCCTCTCATTTACTGGAGTTGGGAGATTTTGCTTTTATTAAGCATAATACATGAAAACATAGGTAATGTGCTCAGATCGGAGGAGCTAATTAAAGAAAGCTGGGGAATTCTTATTAGCCAAGTGACTGTGAGTTGAACCGATCAGAAGCAGATGTGACTTCAAACCCCTAAAGATCTGCAAGCTGAGGACATAATTTGTAACAGCACACAGAACTTTTTAAATGGGAATTCCCCCCCCCCCCCAGATAATACCGATCACCTTTATAACTTATGGAAGGGAGTTTTGGAATTGTTTAATATTTCTGTTGTACCATAAAAGGGGCATGACCACTTAGAGAAAACACTGCAGTTCCCTGTTACTGTGGAAGGAGCATCTTTCACAGAGGCACTCTCCTGAGTTTCCTGCTCCCCCTGTGCTGCTGTCATTCCCGATGTCCCATTTGGCACGAGGGCATCATGGGCAGGACATGGGAAAACAGCACTTGTCACCAAAATCCCTGCTCCCCTGAGCTGGTGCCTCACTCTGTCTGTGCCCATGGGTAGCCGCGCGCAGCAGAGCAGGCACGGCTCCCTCCCAGGTACTCGGAAAAGGCTCCTTGTAGCCTTGACCCCAGCAGATAATTGTTTCTCCTGGAATAAAAAAAATGGTTTCATCCTTTAGTCACTAAAATAAAAACTCCATTTTCTTCTTAGCCTCTTGTTTTCTCGCATCATATGATCCAAACACTGAAATTTGCTGCCAGTTTTCAGTCAATTAAATCCTTTAATTTACCCTTTAAAGAAGTTAATTTGCTTCTCTGGGGTTTCAAGCATCCACAGCTGGAAGAAAACATAGTGGAAGTCTTAGAACAGTCTGCTTAAAAATGGTATTTGCTAGAAAGGAGCTAATAGTTTCTGGAAGTAACTTCATCTTGGCTGGAGCTTAAGCTAATGGAGAGGCTAACGATTATAACCGCACCATTCTATCACTTGTCCATGACTCAGTTTCTCCAGCAGCAGAGGAGGTGGTTGGACTCATTGCACCGCTCCAGGTGAGAGTCGGTACAGATGGACACACCGGTGTTTCCTCACTGGTCACGGCAGCTGTAGCTGCAGACCAAGGAGCATCCACTGCGCACACCAGTCACAGAATCCCCGGGGTTGGAAGGCACCTGTGGAGGTCACCTAGTCCAACCCCCTGCCAGAGCAGGGTCACCCAGAGCAGGTGGCACAGGATGGTGTCCAGGCGGGTTTGGAATGGCTCCAGAGTCAGAGACTCCGCCACCTCTCTGGGCAGCCTGTGCCAGGGCTCTGCCACCCTCCAAGGAAAGAAGTTCCTCCTCATGTTGAGATGGAACTTCCTATGGTCAAGTTTGTGCCCGTTCCCTCTTAGAATCATAGAATCACTTGGGGTGGAAGAGACCTTCAAGATCATCAAGTCCAACCATAAACCTATGCCAAAACCACCCCTAACCCATGTCCCTCAGCACCACGTCTGCCCGGCTTTTAAATACCTCCAGGGACGGCGATTCCACCCCCTCCCTGGGCAGCCTGTTCCAATGCTTGAGAACCCTTTGGGTAAAGAAGTTTTTCCTAATCTCCAACCTAAACCTCCCCTGGCACAACTTGAGGCCATTTCCTCTTGTCCAGTCGCTTGTTCCTTGGGAGAAGAGATTGACCCCACCTGGCTACAACCTCCTTTCAGGGAGTTGTAGAGAGTGAGAAGGTCTCTTGTCCCCTCCCTGGGCACCACTGAAAAAAGCCTGGCCCCCTCCTCCCGGCCCCCTCCCTTTAAGGATTTATAAGCATTGATGAGATCCCCTTCCGCCTTCTCCAAGCTAAACAGACCCAAGTCCATCTGCAGCAGGACAGACACTCTTATGAGGAACTGGCACGGCAAAGGCTCGTCATGTGCAGTCGTATCAAGACACTTGGGTGGGTTTTGGGGTTTTTTTTGCTTGTACAGGGCAGCAGGTTCGGCGATTGATCTCTGGAAGAATATTTGCTTGAGCTCAGGGTGCCAGGCAGAGATTGTTTCTTCTCCTCTGTGTGTTCAGAGCAGCTCGTGTTAAGATGTCAGCAGTTTATATATAACGCATCCAAGTTCGTGAGCTGACATGTCATTTTGTTTTAGATTGTCTCCTACCTGCTCGATCTTCCAGAAAAAGACGAAGAGGAGGTGGAGCGAGCACAAATCAACAGCTTTGACAGCCTCTGGGGAGAGACAGGTGATTGCTGTAGATGCTGTCGCTTCTTCTTACATGTTTGTGTTTGGCTTTATGGGCTCTCTGTCGCCTGATACGTCCCTGATCCCTGGCGTTGGTTTGATGAAAGGAGAAGGATCCGTTCCTCTGATTTGATTTCGGGTGATTTACAGGTGCCGGGGTGGAGCTTGCACTCAGCTTAAGTAAAACAGAAAAGTTTGGGGGTTGAAAATCCTGAGTTTCTGCAGCTCCTGGCGCTTTTCGGGAGTGTGCAGCATCTCTGACAACCAGGCTGCTAATTTCTTTGAAGCCGCTCGCATTAAGTGAGATGGACACAAAATTCTGCTCTTTCTCTCTTGATATTGGGCACGTTTACTCAAAGCACCTGCCTGTTTCTCTCTGCTCTTCACCGTTAAGTGCAGCACCACGACTGATAAATTATCCGTGGATTTTCTGAAAACTTCTCATTAATTAGCACATGGTAATTAAACAAATGATAATATTTGTTTATACTATATATTTGTATATACAATACTATGTATTTGTATATAAAATACTATATATTGGTATATACAATACTATATATTTGTATTTACAATACTATATTTTTGTATATACAATACTATATTTTTGTATATACAATACTATATTTGCAATACTATGTTTTTGTATAATACAGAAGCCTTGCTTTCCTAACTTCTACCAAAACAAAAGCAGCCCTTCACCCCTTCCCCTCCACAGATACGAAACTCACTATCATCTCCATTCTTTGAGATATTCCAACTTGGAGTTGTTAGCTTTTAACTCCGACGACCTCATAAATATTATCCACTGTCTTTTATACTCAACTCACTAATCTGATTGCATTACGGGTAATGTTCCTGTCAAGTTAATACACCAAGGTAATGTTCCTGTCTGGGTAACGGAGCGCTGAGGTTGATTCTGTCAACTTTGCTTAAAAATGACACAATCCAAGGGTACAGGCAGGGGCTGGCGGGTGGCTTGGTCTTTGGTCAGGTTGTTTCTGGTTAGGAAGGGGGAAGGAAAAAAGCAGGGTTATATTTTGAGCTGGTTTGTACACCGCACCTTTGGAAATGTAGCCTTATTAAATGAATGGAGTCTAGCAGAAAGTATCACCCTTGAGCTTTAAAGGACGAAGGCAGAGGGATGGGTTGTCCCAGCGAGGAGCCTGGCGGGTGGCCGGGCTGCTCCGGGCCACTCGCAGGGCGTCAGGGAAGGAGTCGGCTCCTGCGCCCACGGGGACGTAAGGGAGTAGCAAGGGCGTTGTGCCATTATTAGCGGAAATAAGGGCAACGTACAAATAAGCAATTTAAAAGTGCCCCTGGGGTGTCGTGGGAGAAGAAGGAAATGGGGTGTGGAATTAACCAAATGAAAGGACTGAGCGTTGGTAACAGGACAATGGCTTTGCTCCCGCTGAGCTCACGGTTTGAAGTGGTGACCTGACCACGCCACAGACAGCTCATCCAAAACGTTCTCTGGTGTGTGGGTCCCGACAACCATCTCGTCGATAGGATGGTGATCCAGGTGCCTTCAGGGTTTGACCAAAAGCCACTGAGATGTCTCCCTGCCAGGTAATCTCATGGGCAGCGTCAGACACTGCAGATAAGCTCTTTGAGTTAGGATGGTCCTGGGTTGTCTGGATGAATCTGGCAAAGCCTGGTATGAAGCCGTAGGCATTGCTGAACTGGTGTCTAACCCTGCCCATCCCTGGAGCTCTCTGCCTTTGCAGGTCACGCCATCCCGCTCTCTCCTGCTCGGCCATGTGTGCTGGTCTGAACGCTGAGCCCTGCTGGATGACATCCAGCTCTTCTCTTTCCTTGTTTCCTGGGCAGCTCTGCCATTCCCAGCCTGCCAGTCGCCTCAAGGACTCTTCAGCAGAAGGCTTTTCCATCTCTGTTGTCCCCCTTCCCATACCTCTCCTCCCAACAGTGCCCAAAGCCGGACTCACACAGACATCTGGGAGTTTCTCTCTCTGAGAGGGGTTTTGGAGTAACTGGGATAGTTGGGGTTGTGGATTTGTGATTCACAAATTGCACACAAATTGAGGAGCTGTCTCAAAGGAGTACCCATTTATCCCATTAAAATTGGTGGTAGGTAAAATGGGAAAATGAGCAAAACTGAGCCAACCACACAAATTCAGCAGTTTCTTGTCCTGTCTCCGGCAGGACAAGTTTAGATGGATCTCAAGACTCCCTTTCATATTGTTTTTTTTATTATTATTATTATTATTTTCCCCAAAGTAAAGAGCAAGTTTAGATAAATTTGAAGAGAAATGCTGCTTTCCACCTCAAAACAGGGATCTGCTCTAAAAGTCTGAATCATGTCTTGTCTGTTTTTTGATACTTGTTGCTCGTGTGTCTGATTTTCGTGGAGCAGAGCTGACTGCCTGGCTTCGTGATATCAGCCTGATACCATCCAAATGGTAGTGCCAAGTTACGTCGTAAGTTTGGGAATTGCTGACAGCACACTATAGCCAACTCCAGATGGAATATTTCCCCCTGGGACAAGACTAATATCAAAACCCAGCACAAAAAGTATCTGAGTCACTTGTAATAACTCCATCGGAGTTGGAGGTGCAAAGAACGACTCCATCAAACTGCACTTGTCTGGCTGCCAGGCTGTGAAACAGATACACCTGCTGTATAGGAGCAATTTAATGATTCCTTCTCCAGATAAAAGTTGTTTTTCCTCAATGGAAACAGCCATGCTCTGCAGAACGGCAGAGGCGGAATGTGCTGTTGCAGATCCCTGGTGTTGGAGGCTGTGGCTCGTCTGACGTTGCCTCCTGACGAGGGGGGGCACGTCCATGCCTGAAACTTGTCCCGGGCTTTGTTTGAGCTGTGGTTTGAGAAGTGCAGCAACTGGTTTATGGCGTGGCTGCCAAGCCTTTGTTACTGCAGGGTGAGTTGTTCTCCTGGCGCTAAGTCCTCCTGGAAAAGCCGCAAAATGAATGTTCCTGTTTTCCAACCCAGGATCCTGGTCGCTGCTCCTTTCCTGGGCTTGGTGGACTCGCCTTGTTCATGCTGGGCCGCGGGAGCTCTCTGGCAGACAGTAAAACTTCAAACAAAACCATTTCCATTTCTCTCCTTTCCTCTCATCACCTTTCCTTGGCTTTTCCATTCTCCTTTCAACAGCCTTACCTTGTGTTGTGGGGTTTTTTGGTGACTGATGGCTGTTGCAAGGCCCATCAGTGATGTGAGAAACAGGTTGGTAAGTCCATCTAAGGAGTGTCCATCTAAAAGGCTTAAACAAGTGGGTACTTCTAGAATTTCTCCTCAAGTAGTTTAATTGAGCTTTGGGGCTTGGACAGTTGGACGCCAGCTACAGGATAGTGCTCTGGACTTGAGGTGACCAGCAGTGGAGATGGAGCTTGGGGGTGTCAAAAGCCGCTTTGGTTAGAAGGCTGGAGACAGAGGGGTGAGGCCCCTGTATTCGTTAATACCGTGGACCGTCCAGCTCATGGCCGTTGGAGGGACCACAGGGGGTTATCTACTCCAACCTTCCTTCAAAGCACAGGCGCTGATGAAGTCTGAGTGTACCATGGTGAGTTGGTCTCCTGGGGTCCAGCTGGACTGAGCTGTGAGCTCCTCTTGCCCTTCGAAGAGTTTCTCCAGTTCTGAGGATAGATGCTTCTGAGGATAGATCTGGGCACCACACAACAGGAGCTTGGATGGCTTTCTCTCAGCAGCAGGCAGCAAATCCAGGTCATCGGTATCGGACCTTCCCCAAGCAGCAAGGTCTGACTGCTCAGTAGCACAGAAGCTTTTGAGCTTTCCGTGAGTTGGAGCTGCAGAGGACAGGCTGGAGCTCCACACCCGCACCAGTTGCTTTGACCCTGAGGAACGGAGCAGCAAAAAGATGTATCAGGCCAGGTAGAGCAGATTGCAAGGTGGAGCGAAGCAGCATATGGCCATGAATCAAACCATCCTCTTTCAGTAAAGTCTTTTCCAAAGAAGATTTCACGGTGAACACCAAACACTTAGGTGATGTACAGCATTTTGATTGTTGCAAACATAAGTCATTTTGACATGAAATACCTCCAGTTAACCTGCAACATTTCCAGTGCTGGCAGGTTTAGAAATAGAACCCCCAAGCCCTGCGTACCCATCCCTCTGCTGAGCACATTACACACAGTCCTCCTTCTATATTTGTGGCTTACGTTTAAAACCCACATGGATCTGATTATAGATTTTGCAGTATGTTCTGCTTGTGGCAGCGAGATGATTTTTCTTTTAACTCTTGGTGTCTCTCAACCCAAGAGAAGAGAACTCAACCATAATGTGGAACAGAATAGAGAATTAATTAAATCCCCCAACATTAACAGTGTTGCAGTTGGAAACCCATCAACACCTCGTAATCAGCCATCCCACAGAAATGTACTTCAAAGAAAAAACAAGCTACGTCAGTTAGAAATAGACTCCCACCTTCTGCTCAAACTCCTACTAGAAGCAGCAGAGCAGGGAGCCAGAGGAGCTGTGCTGAAGTGCACAGAAAGTTGGGAAGAGGAGGGAGGAACCAAAAGGTCTAAAATTAATACCAAAGACGAGTCAAAGGCAGGTCCTGCCCTCGGAACTATTTTCAGATTGAATGTGTCTTTTCTAACCCAACCATACTTCCCGAGTTGACAGAGCACATTGTGTCAGGGAAAGAGCTGTCAGGAGTTACTTCTACCCACCTGTAATATTGGGAGCATCTGTAATACTGGAAATGGGAGTTAATTCTAGTTTTGCACAAAGACCCCTGCTGGTAGGATCTGTCCTGGACAGAAACAAAGCCCAGAATTAGCGTTTTTCTTGGAGAAGGGGTGAACATATCCATACTATTTTTTGCTTTCCAGTTGTTTCCCTGGTTTCAAAGATGTCCAGGCTAAAGTGGGATATGAACAATAAAAGTCCTCCATCTGAATTGTGCTGCTCTGTGCTTGTTCGGAGAGAGAAAAGCCATGAACTCGCTGACACCCAGTGGCTGGCAGTGATATGCCGGTGCCTCCAGCTTGGTCCCTGTCTTGTAGTCATGGTGGCAAGAGTCAAGGACAGGTTGCAGAAGGTCTTACCAAGACAGCACGTACCTAAAGACCTGTGTTTTCTCTGGACGTTGTGCCCCTACTAAGACACACTCTGTCTTGCAGCCTGTGGCTTCCGCAGTAGGGAAACCTGCAGGAGGCACGGGGGGAAACGGTGACGGTTCCATGTGACAAGGCTCTATGCTTCTTTGCAGCAACACCTTGAACCTCAGTCACACGGGCCTGTGGACTATTTTGTGCTTATTGAGGTTCTCATCTGGTTTCACTGCGACTTGCAGAAAATAATAAAAGCTGATTGTCCAATTGACCTCTTCCCATAACGTTACGAGATCTTTTCATGGAAGAGTTGACCTTTGAAGTAGACCAAAATGACAAGTAAGAGCTACAACTGTGCTGATCCAACCCATTTTCTTTGTTCGTTTTGCATGTCATGAGATGTTTCGTGTTTCAGGCACCATCGCTTTGATATCCAGCAGAAAGACCTCTCTCTGGATATGAAAAAACTCGGCGGAGAGTGTTGCTCTTTCCCTTCACTGCTTTTCTCTCTCCTCCAGCTCTGACGGCAGCGGCCGGGCGTGGGAAGCTGGAGGTCTGCCGGCTCCTCCTGGAGCAGGGTGCCGCGGTGGCGCAGCCCAACCGCCGCGGGGTCGTTCCGCTCTTCAGCGCCGTCAGACAGGGCCACTGGCAGGTGAGTGGGGTCCTCGCGCCGGCAGGGTGGTCTGAAATGTAGGGTCAGGCCATCCCTTCCATCTTGCTGAGAGAGGGGTGGAGAAGACAAACCCCAACTCCTGTGGGGGGTGGTCAGAGTGAGGAGAAGAGATACTGAAGCTTCCAACACCCCGAGCTCTTGCTGGCTACAGGCGGCTTTTGCTTAAGTGCTGTGTTATCCTACCATTTGGGAAACAAATGGGACACTCTTGTCTTATAAGATCATTTTTTCTGTCCTTATAGGCTTCTCCTATGCCCTAATCTTGCAGCAGTAATCTCAGAGGGCACCATGCCTTGGTGGATGAAGGTTCAAGACTTGGGGACCACTCTGCTCTTCCCTGGCTGTGGTTTCTCTATGTGTGACATGTGTTCCCAGCTGGATCTGTGCGTGCAACGCGTGTTCTCGCTTTGTGTCTTGCAGATTGTAGATCTCTTGCTCACCCACGGCGCTGACGTGAACATGGCAGACAAGCAGGGGCGGACGCCGCTGATGATGGCTGCGTCTGAGGGACATCTGGGCACAGTGGAGTTTCTTCTTGCACAAGGTGAGTCCTGCCGTGCCGGCTCCTGCACAGCTGAAGCTTGTAATGTCAGGGTGGGGATTGTAATCCCACCGCTGGATCGGGCCGTGGAGAGCTGCTCAGCACCGTATCCCGTATATTGGAGAGCAAGACTAGAGCAGTCACAGCATTAATCTTGGCTATCCCTTTTGTTGCCTCTCTTTGCTGCTCACAGCCCCAAAACCAGGCGTTTGAGTTAGAAAATAAACCAACATATCACAGGTGCTTTGAGCATTGAGTTCAGCATGCGACCGTGAACCACGGTCACATAAATTTATTAGCTAGGTCACATAAATTTCGACAATAAAAACAACCAGCGATGTGATTGAACTATCAGCATGGCCGTGGAACAGGCAGGCACAACTCAACCGCAGGACCAGAGCCTGGGACACGTTTTAACACTTCTGGGTTTAGTGCTAGTATTGTTGCCCACGCTTTTTGACACCCAACATCAGCAGGAAGGTAAGGCCCCAGCACAGGCAAGGATTTGGTGTATTTGTTGAAAGTAGAACAGAACTGTTTTGAAGGCAGTCTGCTCTTCAGCTTGGCACTGGCAGATTCTCTTTGCCCGGTACTTTCAGTGTCTGATAACTGCCCGTCGCTGGGAGTTACTCAGTCAACAGGAACGTGTGCCAGTTTTACTCATTTCTGCTGTGCATGTTTGAGGTGAGTCAGAACATCAGGCTGCCTGCGACCTGTGTGAACACGATTATTTCTTATTTCTGTAGTTCCTTAGAGACTGGTTTTTTCCTTTTTTTTGACAAATAGCCAGTGTTTGGTCGGTTTGTTTGGGTAATTTTCCGTTCTTTTTTTGGCTAGAAATAGCATTTAATTCTTGTGTTGTTATTTGATATTTTTATTTCAGGTAAGATCCCTCTTTGGGAAGGGATATTTTCTTCGTATCGTAAGTGAACTGTGGCTGATCTCTTAGGCAAAATGTGAGACACTTGAATATTTTATGTAGTAGTTGTGAGAACATGTTTTCACTGTAAAATTGCCGGGCTTCCAAGTACAAGTTTCCCATTGCCTGTCTGTCTGTCCTGAGCCATAGGCCAGTGGGATCCTTGCTCTTCAGGGCTGGAACTTGCGTATGGATGTGACGAAGATCATTTTGAGGCATGAGTTTCTTACGAATTAATTCGATTAATTCTTTTCTGATTTTCTAGGTTTTTTTATAAATCTCAAATTAACACTCTCCGTGTTTGAGCTGTAACGTGGCAGCTTGACTGAATCTGTGTAAAAGGCTTAGAAATAAGTGATTTCTTTTGCCAGCCCTCAGAACTGTGCCTGTTGCTTAAGACTGACTGGTTCAGTGGAGGATGAAAATACCAGGTAATGTGATCTTGGCTATGGGATCACTGAGAGCCCAAGCAGGCAAAAATACGAAAATCTTTTCTTACTTTAAAAGGTTCGTTCTTCTAAATAGCTTAATAAACTCCACTAAATATGCTATAAGACATGGTCCTGAAAAGTTATCTCAAGCCTGGGCAGAGTACAGTGATATACAGTGTATTTTAATTAAAATGGCTTTGACAATCCTGTTCAATGTTTCATTAAAATCAAAGTGTGTGAATCACAAGCCATAAGCATTAATTAGTGTGTTGCAAAGCAAATCTCATTTGACTGTACTTGATTAGCACAGTCAGCGTTTGTAAACACTTTTTATTAACAGAGTTGCAGTCATCAATCAATTTGAAATCCAAATTTTTAGAGTTACCTACTGCTCTTGCTTAACACCCAGAAGTAATGGGGGCGTGAATGGTGAATTAAACTTTTCAGGTGGCAGCTCTGCTAAAGCTGATATTTATACAGATCTGTGTCGCGCAAAGCAAAGTAATTCTTGATGCTCCTTCCATTCAGGGAGCGCTTGATTCTGAGTCACGTTTTCCTGCAAAAACCAATCCCTTGGTGTTTTTGCTGCCTTGGGGTACGTGGTACGTGTGGCTGCTGCTCCTCACTGTCTGCCTTGTGCCTCCGACACAGCGCGGAGCCTCATCCCGACGGGGGGTGACCCTGCCCAGGCACGGATGCATCCCCTCCACAGGAAGGATCCCGCCATCCTGGCCATTCCCTCCTTCTTTTTGACGCTCTGAGTGTCGGTCCTTTCTTTTCTTCTCTAGCTGGCTCATTCCTGTGTGTCACCTGGATAACGTATCAAATCATAAACTCTTTAGCCAGTCAGTTTTTTTAGGAGGGAGCAGCCCAGCCTTTCTGAATCATAGAATCACAGAATCACTTGGGTTGGAAGAGACCTTCAAGATCACCGAGTCCAACCAGAAACCTATGCCAAAACCACCCCTAACCCATGTCCCTCAGCGCCACGTCTGCCCGGCTTTTAAATACCTCCAGGGACGGCGATTCCACCCCCTCCCTGGGCAGCCTGTTCCAATGCCTGAGAACCCTTTGGGTAAAGAATTTTTTCCTAATCTCCAACCTAAACCTCCCCTGGCACAACTTGAGGCCATTTCCTCTTGTCCAGTCGCTTGTTCCTTGGGAGAAGAGATTGACCCCACCTGACTACAACCTCCTTTCAGGGAGTTGGAGAGAGTGAGAAGGTCTCCCCTCAACCTTCTCTTCTCCAGGCTGAACAATCCCAACTCCCTCAGCCGCTCCTCATGAGACTTGTTCTCCAGACCCCTCACCAGCTCCGTTGCCCTGAGAAGCAAGCTGGGTTTGCCAGCCAAAACGCTTCCCACTGCAGCAGGGATCGGATGCCATAAGGTCACCTCAAGCCTCTAGCTCTCGAAACCATCCCTTTGTCCACGTGCCTTAATGCGAAGTAGCTCTGAGATCCCTGAAGGAGCAAAAGATGCCTTCAGGGTCAAGCCGAGGTTCTGCTGGCGGCCATGGCTGCAGCAGGGGCTCAGCGCTTCTGTGGAGGTCGTGCCCAGCAGCACTTGGGTGTTTCTGCAGCGGCGCGTGGTGTCCACTCGCTTAGACCTTCCGCTCGGCGTTGCTGCGGTGATACCCCGAAGTCTGGGCATGTCACCCTGTGGTGTGGAGCATCCCTTCCACCGGACTGGGAAGAGAGCGGGAAGGTTGAGTGATGGTGTGGCTTTCCGGCCTTCCCTGTTATGGCAGGAGCTTTCTCACCTGCTCCAGAGGAGTCAGAGCTAAAACACAAGAGAAGACTTGGATGGTTTGATTGCAAGAAAGTAGGTGGTACAAGTAAGAAGGAATTAAATGAGGCTTTATCCTGCCTTGCTGAGCAAAAGTTGGCCTTGGGTCAGGTGGGGATCATCTGAAGGGCTTTCACAGAGCTTCAGAAGGGTTCCTGGGTGCAGTGTGGGCAACGTGAGAGAAGGCCATGAGGTCTTGGGAGTTCATGTTGACGTCCCTCGGCCTGTTGTTAGAGCTGTCTTGGACCCAGTGTCCCCCCTTGACACACCAGATTGCCCCGGGCAGCTTTTGCCATGTCCCTCCCTGGCGCTCCGGGCTGCGGTCGGGAGGTACACAGCACACTGCGGCTGTGCCGAGGCTTCTGAACGTATCCCGAGCAAATGTCCATGGGTTGGGCTCCTCCACAAACAAAAAGTTCCACAAGCTGGAAGACCTATGGGTTTGCCACCACCTGGGCGATGTGCGCTCACCGGGGGTGCGTCGGCTGGGAGGAACAGGAAGGCTCAGGAAATTCACATTACTCCCCCGCTCGCTGAGCTTTCTGGTGCCAGTGAAGATCTCCTGACGGGCGGTTTAGACTTCACCTACGGCAGAAAAGCGCTGCAGCAGCAATTCATCCCAGCCTGCTGGCAGGAGCATCCCGCAGGTAGCCGCAATGCCTTGGAGCTGGTACAGATCTCTTCTGCGCGCTGGAGAGCCAGAGCCCTGCCTGTGCCATGGCAACCAGAGTTGTCTTTGTGCCACCGAGAGGAGCGTTCACTTAACGCTGCTGTTGGGATCTCGGATGCGTATCCATATGCCGTATGAAGCAGTAGCGACCCGTTGGTATGGCAGCGCGATTCCTTCATCCAAGAAAATGTCGAGTCCCTCTCTCCTTGGCTTGCAGTTGGCAGTAGTTTATGCCACAATGTTGTATTTATATTGGGTGAAGTTCAGGGAGAAATACTGCTGGAAATTGTGTCGGTTTGGGTAAAGGGGAGGGGAGCGAAGAGGGGGAAAATATGTGCTTTTTTAGAAGAATTGAGCTGAATTGACTTAGTTCCCCTTGGTACGCCATGACGTGCTGAAACAGCAGAATGGTCTTCATCTCTGACTCACACAGACTGGAATGGGTTTTGATTTTTTAAAAAAAAAAAAAAAACAGTTAAAAATCAAGATTGATGTCTCAGAGGAGGGATGTCAAATCCTCCCTGCTGCTCAGAAGATGTTTGCCAGAAAAGCCTACAGAGCTAGGTGCGAAAAAGTTTGCAGCTTGGTGCGAATAAACTCACTTGCCACAGTTCCTGTCAGTGTATTTGAAGTCGCCATGGAGGGCGGGATCAGCGGTGGGAGAAATGTTAATAAAGTAATTAATAATTATGTACATAGCTTTCTAAAAATAAGCTCTCATCATTAAGCGGATGGTTTGTTGTATCGTAGTGCTCAACAAGAGAGCTCTTCAGTGAACTGATGTATGTTCTTTCAGGTGCCTCCATCTCCCTAATGGACAAGGAGGGCTTGACAGCCCTCAGCTGGGCTTGTCTGAAGGGCCATCTCTCCGTGGTGCGGTCCCTGGTGGAGAACGGAGCTGCCACCGATCACGCAGATAAAAACGGACGCACTCCGCTGGACCTGGCAGCTTTTTACGGCGATGCAGAGGTGGTAAGTGACCTGTAATACATGCAGAAGAAAACAGGCAGTTGGTGTAAAATTGTAGAATCGTTTTGGGTGGAAGAGACATTTAAGATTATCAATTCCAACTGTTAATCCAGCACTGCCAAGTTTCCACTAAACCATGTTCCGCAGCACCGCATCTACCTGTCTTTTAAATACCTCCAGGGATGGTGACTCAGCCGCTTCCCTGGGCAGCTTGTTCCAGTGCTTAACAACCCTTTCAGTGAAGAGATTTTTCCTAATATCCATCCTAAACCTCCCCCGGCGCAACTTGAGCCTTAAAATAATACGGGTCAGCTTGATGTAGCAATAAGCGTATAGAGTCCTGGCCCTTCCATACATGCAAGTGCTTCCATAGAGGACAACACATGAGAGTGATGAACCTTCAGACCCTACAGAGGTGCTTTTAGCCCAAGCGGTGGAGCAGAACAAGCTTCTGCCGGTTGGACGTCACCAGCAGCACGCAAAGGTCTTGCCCAGGAGAGCAGAACTGACTGTTGGACTTCTTGTTGCAGGTTCAGTTTCTGGTGGACCATGGGGCCATGATTGAGCATGTCGACTACAGCGGGATGCGTCCCCTCGACAGGGCGGTGGGGTGCCGCAACACTTCGGTCGTTGTCACTCTCCTGAAGAAAGGAGCAAAGATAGGTAGGGACAAGGGGACAATCGGCTGTGGGCTCTGTGCCCGGGCAGGACTCCGAGCAGTGGGGCTGGCTTCCCAGAGACCACAAGCGTAACGCAGAGGTAGCCTCAGCCCCAGCTGCTGCTTCGTACTCCCAAAGCAGCCAGCGAGTCGTAACTGCCTTGTTCTCTTTGTTAAAATGGGGAAGTTTTTTTTTTTTTTTTTTTTTTNTTTTTTTTTTTTTTTTTTTTTTGCTGTCGTATTACTTAGAAAAGTTAATCAATAAACAACTGTTTCTTTGGCAAGGTCTTTCCTCTGGTAATGCTTTTTCTATCTTTACTAGTCTTGAGTCGACAAGCGTACTATGTCCATGCATTGCTGTGAGCTGCTGCGTTCACTCGCTCTGTGTATGCTTCCAGATCTTAGTGTTACCTGCACTGCGCCACACAGCTGCTCACGTTACGTTTTCCTGTGAAAGGGGATTTTGCTGGTGCATTGGCTTCTTTGCTGCCTGCCTCTCACAGCTGCTTTTTTCCTTTCTTTTTTTTTTTTTTTCACCTTCATCCATTTTTTTTCCCCCTCTCTCCTACAACTTTTTGTTTTCTCCTTTCTTTGAAGGTTGTCAGACGTTACCGAGTCGCCCACGAGGTATATCTCATTGCTGTCAGCATCAGCTTCGATCTGATAGCTTTGTCAGCCTTGCTTTCTCCTGTTTGATTTAGCCTGCATGCGTCCCCAACACCTCTAATCTTTTAATTTACCTCACCTTCAAATAATTTTTTTAATGACTGTTGCAGAGAATAACTTGAACTCAAAAACTAACCTCCTTCCCCCAAAATGTACTGAATCTACTTATAGAATATTGTTGACTTATTCTTCACCCACACTAATGAGTTGTCCCTAAATTTTTGCCACCCCTTCCCTCCCAGTATTAGACCATGAGATAAGGAGTGGCTCTGCGCAGGCGCTCCCCTGCACAGAGCCAGCATGTCCACAGCCCAGCCGACGGCTTCGGCGCCAGCAGCGCTTAGACACGACCCTTCCTTTGTCGTATTTCCCACCTGAATGGATTTCCTACTCTAGTGTTTCCCATCTCGTGAAGTTGGAAATCACAATCCGCTTAAACACAAAACACCTGTCGACAGTCGAACTGCAGATTTCCTATACGCTTCCAGAGATGTTAATTTCGAGATGCTTTTATGTAACCGCGCTGATTTTTCCTTTTAAATATCTTTTATTTCCCCCGCCCCAGCTGGTTCCACAATCAGCACTGCCCTCTTGTGGAAATGGCTCCCAGCATTTCCCAGACCACCGCGGTGGTGGCCAGTAGGGTTAGCCTTAATGACTGCAAAGGAAAACCATTGCGATGTGGATGACATTAATTTAAGCGCGAGAGGAATTGTCAGCTCAATCATTTGGAGAGCTCTGCCCTTTGACCGTGCCAAGTTGTTCTCTCCAGCAGAAATTCCCACCCCAGGATATTTTTTCCACCCAGCTTCCTACCACCCTTGCATTGTATGAGTTTTTTACCCATCATGCATCCTGTACACTACAGGTCCAGCAACATGGGCGATGGCAACCTCCAAACCAGACATCATGATCATCCTGTTGAGCAAGCTGATGGAGGAGGGAGACATGTTTTATAAGGTGAGAAGGGTGGTTTGGGAGAAATGGAAGAGCTGCAGCTTGCAGCGTAGCTTTGTACGGGGATTTGACTGAGCGATGCCGCTGCCTTAATCCGTGGCGAGTAAAAGCTGCTGCTCACGGCGTTCCTTGTGTTGCAGACTGTTTGGTTTTGGTTAGCGGGGTTGGGGAGGGGGGATTTTTTGCCCAAATCTGTAAGGAAGATGAAGCGAAGCCAAGTCTCTCTGCATTGTGGATTTGAGCCAGCACTTCATTTCCTCTTTGAAAACGCCAGAACCCAAGTGTTTTACAGAGATTCGGAGTGCTGATGTCATTGCATCAGATCTGGCAACGTTGTCGTTACCTAGCAGACTCACTGCCGTGGAACAAGGCAGAACAAGATAATATCTCCCAGAAAAACTCGTGGAAGAAACTTTTTGCTTTGAAAACGGATTGTCAGGACACAGATGGCTTTATCGTGTCCTTTAGCCCGTGGGAGACGTTCTGCCATTAGAGTTAGACAGTCTTTTTTGCTCTTGTGTTTATTTTAAGCCGATCTTTCAAACCTGGAGATTTGCACACACACACAAAACGTGCAAGTACAACAATGATTCACTGTTGGGCTCTAAGGGTGAAGCAGAAAATACGCAAAGCTGGCATTGTAACTGGAGCTATCTGCCAGAGATACGTGATACAGCTGAGAAACCCGAGTCTAAAAGGTTTTAAAGCTTAACTATTTGTAGCTGCAAAATTTATGTCTGGGTCATCATGAATTGCACGTGTCCTAGATCTCATTTTGCCCTCTTTCTTTCACCCTAGCTGCCAGGGCTACCTCCTCTAGGGCACAGATCATCCCATCCCAAAAATAGGTGCCCAAAATAGCAAAGATGAGTCACCCTTTGAAGGTGACTGCTGTGTCCCAATACCTATAAAAGGAACCCCGTTGACAGGCTTAGATGTAGGCACCTAATTTTTAGGCATCTAAATCCCATGGAGATGAGTCCCAACCCATTCGTCCAACTTGAGAGCCACAGCAGTGCCATAACATTCATCATTGCTGGTGCAGAGGCTTCTCTCAGCCCCAGGAACTCCAGCCAAAGTCCCACCTTCATGTTCTTCTTAAGCTTCATGTGCTTATTAAGCTTTGGGTGTAGGGTGTTCTCCAGAAATGGGTTACCGATCACCCAACTCAAAAGACCATCCATCCAGAAAGCAGATGGAGTTGTGTCAAGTTAACATAACTTGATAGAACTTAATATAATGTCTGCTGTTTCTCACTGTAGCGTGACAACTCTGTACCAAGTGGAAGATCTCTCCTTGCACAAGGAATCTATCTGCATTTCCAGCTCACATGTTCCCTTGATCAAATGTAGTGGCTTTTCTTTCTAGAAAAGAGCTCAATAGTGAAGTCAAGTCACCTGAGCCACCTAAAGCATTCATGGGGCTGGTGAGTGAGCTCTCTGCAGCGAAATAAACTCAACCCAAAGATGTGTTCTGACATGTTCTCCTTCTATTAGAAAGGTAAAGTGAAAGAGGCTGCCCAGCGCTACCAGTACGCTCTGAAAAAGTTCCCCAGGGAAGGGTTTGGAGAAGACCTGAAAACCTTCCGTGAGCTCAAGGTGTCGCTCCTCCTCAACCTCTCCCGATGCCGAAGGAAAATGAATGTAAGTCTCCCCACCCTTCGTGGCCTTAAGCCCAAGCTGATGGCTTTCTGCCCCCGCACAGAGATGTGTCCGCCCCGTAATCGTGCTTTGACCCCTGGGATCTCTCCTCCGTATAACCTGGTTGTCCTTCACAGAGCACTGGCATTTTATAATTCACAAGAAGTAATGATTTAATATGCGTTTCTGGTGATTAAAAATTCATTGCTATGTTTATAGCTTTTTGAATTTTTTATCACTCCCTTTTGATGATGATGTGAATTGGGGGTGGGGGCCTTTTCCAGATTTCTAGGGCAGCGGTGAGGGAGGAGCCAGGAGATGTGCTCCTTTGAATGCTAATTAATTTAAAATGAAGGAGCATATGCTTAGGGGGCTAGCACTTCCCCAGGGCAGTGAGTCATCCAGAAGCACCCCCACACACTCCCTCTCCTCCCAGAACTGCCAGATCACTGTCACTCGCCCCGCTCCAATCTAGCAGCACCTAGCGACCAGCTCCTGCAGCGTGTCTGTCCTTCCAGCAGACAAGTGCCACCTCCCCCTTGCTCCGCGTTCAGGGACTTTCACCTCTACAGCTTAAAGTCTCCATCGATGCGGAAAGTGGAATCTCTGCCAGGGCCACGAGCCAGCAGAGATTACACCGGCGGGGAAGGGGGTTTGTGACACCTTCATTTCTTTAAGCTGTGAGGGACACAGCTGGAAAGCGATGGAAGTAAAGTCATAATACTGGTGAAGGAACAACACAGTTTGTAGAAAAAAATTGTGAACCTTCTCTTTAAAGAAGCCAGCTCGCAGCTAAGCTGGCGCTTTAGGGACGAGGTTTTCAGTTTACTGTGACCTGGGGAATCTCAGGTTTTGTGACAGAACATTTCAGGGCATTGTAGTTGCTCCTGCAGTGTTTGTGTCTCTGGATGAGACCATAAAAGGTACCTACCTCTCAAGTGCATTCTCAGTTTGGTCTATTGGGCAATGTCCCTTCAGCAGCTGCTGCTGAAGTTGCAAACAGAAGTACGAGCTTCCCCAGGCAGGGCACCCAGAGAGCAAGCTCCAGTGGGGACACCTTTGGGGAGATTAATCCTCCCTCTGGGTTTTGCTAGGATCCAGCCAACCCTGCTCACTCGCACGTGGGCACTTCGTTTCTAGAAGGTGGAGCTCACTTCCTGAGTTTCTGAACAAATCCAGGGGTGTTTTGGTGCTTTTTCCCAGAGCTTCTCAGGGTCATAGCCCAAGTCAGCAATCGGAAGCTGTGTTTGGTTGCAAAATGAAAGGCCTTCCACTGGGAAAAGGTCTCCTTTGCAAGTGCTCAGCTGAGCCCAGCGGTACGTGAAGCACGGGAGGAGAGCTGGCAGGGTTTGGGCTGTAGCTGACACTCATGGCATTGCCACTCGAAAGCACCTGGAGCCGTCTCCAGCCCACGCTGTCACCCTCTCCCTCCCCGCTCCCAAATGAGTCTCCCAAGTGAGGCATAGAGGAGTGACAAGGAACAGTGGAACGGGTGGCACTGTGAGAGACCTTTGCCAGGCAGCTCCCGTTTGCAGCTACCGAGGTTCCGCAGTCCCTTCCTTCGTGCGCGGTTTCATTCAGCCCCTTTGCAGTCTGCAGCCGAGTGGGAAGCAGAGGGTGTGGGAAAGGTTTCCTGTCGCTTTCAACTGTGGAAAAAAATCCTTCACGAGATTACATTCCAACCCCTTTGAGACCAGATGTTTCCTCAAGACTGTAGGTTGTTGGAGAGGGATTGTATGCACTTGTTGGGGACACAGTCAATGAGAACGGAGCCAGTGGCACGCTGGCCTCTGTGGGTGCTGACAGTATCCGGTGTTAGGAGAGGACTTTCAGTCTTTGAACGTGCCATTGTAGCTTTCTGGCCATAAATGACATTGAATCCATATGAAACATTCCAGTACTGTCAAGTTTTCAAAGTTTAAATGAAAAAAAAAGTCCATATTAAGCGTGTTTTCTTCCCAAACTGTATATGTTTTTATTTCTATGTCTATTCAATTACTTATCTGCGCACCTATTGTAATGACAGGATTTTGGAATGGCGGAGGAATTTGCTACTAAAGCACTGGAGCTGAAACCGAAATCGTACGAAGCTTACTATGCAAGAGCGAGGGCCAAACGCAGCAGCAGGTGAGGAGAGGGAGAGAGGAACGTGCGAGGGGCTGCTCTCCTCAGGCCTGGCCACACCGAGGCGGGCAGCCACCGGGCAAAACCCTACTTGTGTCCCCACGGGAAGAAGTGGCAAAGTGACATTCGTTAGTGAGATTCCAAACCTCTCAAATTCCAAAGTAACGCCCTCCCTCATTTGGTAATTCCTGGAGACGGCTGAATGCAAACATTCTGAGAGGTTCATCTTAGTTGAACTTTGTCTTAACGACGCAAGATTGGATATTCTTTTTAAAAAATACGCTTCAGTTCAACCACAGCTTGGACTTGAAGCAGAATATGACTCATGGAAGCCCTGTGGCCTGTGTTATGCAAGAGGGTAGGCTCATTCATCACCGTGATCTCTTCTGGCCTTAGAACTTACAAATCTCTCTGTCCTACAGCGCTTTTTTGCAAGGCAGAAAGTGCTGACTAGCTGCGCGGGGACCGCTGGGCTTGTGGCCCTGGCTCGTGCTCAGAGCACTGCAACCAGCTTCCCCGGAGCTGCGGCACTGGGATCTCTGCACTGGGATCTCCGGGTTGGATTCCCTTGTTAACCTCCCTGGAGGCTAAAAGATGGGAGATCAGATTCCTTTCAAAACCCACCGAGGCCGTTCCTCAGTGGGCAGGAGGGCTTGCTTTTGAGTCATAACACTCAAGGGCTGGGGCACGTTGTCATCTCAGTTTTAAACACAGCCAAAACGCCTTGCGGAGAATCGCCATAGCCAGAGGTATGTGGAGTCCACCTGTGCAAACAGCGTAGCTCAGCGGACACCACCGCCACCATTTGATCTTCCATGTGTGGAACTGGGCTCCCGGCCCAGCTGATGCTGCGCCACCTGGTCCACTGGGTCTTCGTGTGGGAGGTGAAGCCGGGACCTTGTGTTCCGCGGAGAAGTCCGGCTCGCTGAGCCACGCTGACCGAACGCCTTGCCTCTAACGGCTGTCCTCTACGTTGCTTCCAAAACACTTGTGAGGAAGCGTAAGAACCAGGTTCTTTTCCATATCATTTCCTGATACCACCTATATCAGCCTCCCTGCATCCAACGCTCTTTATCTCCCCAGGCCTGTCTAGCAGAAACCAGTAGCACTTGGGCTTTTCTCCTTTGTTTCCCAGTTGGTGCCCAGCAGCCCCCCAGAGGTCAGCACAGTCCGGGGAGCAGGAGGTTTTTCCCTTCTTCGCCTGGTTTTCAGTGGCTTTTTGCAAAAGTTCAGGCTGGTGTTGGGAGGTGCTGGGGAGTTTTTCCTGGTGATTTTGTCCCCCCCTAGATGACAGTCACGTTCAAACAGATGGTTTTGCTCAAGAGCCAACAGTACCCCCATTAAAAGACAACCCCCTTCACTGAGCCCCCACCTCCCTTTGACTCCTCCCGGGCTCGCGTTCCCTTGCACAGCTCCCCCAGGGGGCTCGCAGGCTCCCAAACCGGGCTCCATTCCTTCCTTCAGAAGAAGTGAGCCAAATCATTGCAAAATCAGAGAGACAAGCCTTGCCTAAAGCACTGACCCGTGGCAGCCCCTGCGCTCTGGAGCCGGCCCTGACGCTGTGTGGTCTTGGCATCGGGCAGAAGTTCGGTTTTCCCTGGCGTAAGCGGCTGCAACACTGTCAAAGCTGCGCTCGTTTCCAGCAGGGGGGAGTTTGGCTCTTGGTGATTATTGATGCTTTGGTTTCCCCTTTGCCAATGCAGGGGCAAAGCTCGCGGGGGTGCTCTGAGGAGTAATTAATCAGCCTGTAACGCACACCGCAGAGGACAGGCGTCTTTGCTAGGCTGGGTTGTGCCATCTCAGGACTGTGTTCCCCTCTCCCCCAGAATGGCTGGCAGTGTTTTCCTTCAGTTTGGATAAAATAAATCCAAGGGAGGCACCTAAGGCAGAGTTTGAGAGCCGCAGCCAGCGGTAGCAATCACAGACGTCTCCCTCAGTAGCACGGACAAGCCACTTAACCCTCAGGAGCCTCCCTGAACGGCTCCATTCAATTCCAGAGTAATTTCAGTTCTCGTTTCTGTCCCTTTGTCAAGCAGGCAGTTTTCAGCAGCCCTGGAGGACCTGAACGAGGCCATCAAGCTGTGTCCCAACAACCGAGAGATCCAGCGGCTGCTGATGCGGGTGGAAGAGGAGTGCAGGCAGGTGCAGCAGCAGCAGCAGCAACAGCAGCAGCAGCAGCAGCCACCGCCACCGCCGCTCCCGGTGGAGCCTGAACCTGAAGCCCAGCATGAAGAGCTGTATTCTGTGCAGGATATCTTTGAGGAGGAATACCTTGAGCAGGATGTAGAAAACGTTTCCATTGGCCTGCAGACAGAGTCCAGGCCAAACCAAGGGCTGCCCATCATCCAGAGCCCACCCCCGTCCCCAGCTCACAGGGACTCTGCCTATATTTCTGGCTCACCTCTTGGCTCTCATCAGGTCTTTGATTTCAGGTCTAATAGCTCCGTGGGTTCGCCAACCAGGCAAGGGTACCAGTCCACCTCTCCTGCTCTGTCTCCAACACACCAAAACTCACATTACAGACCCAGTCCTCCTCACACGTCCCCTGCTCACCAGGGCTCCTCTTACCGCTTTAGCCCACCTCCGGTTGGAAGTCAAGGAAAAGAATATCAAAGCCCACCACCTTCTCCTCTTCGTAGAGGTCCTCAGTATCGCGCCAGCCCCCCAGCAGAAAGCATGAGCGTTTATAGGTCACAGTCCGGTTCCCCGGTTCGTTATCAGCAAGAACCTAGCGGAGTCAGCCAGCTCCCCGGTAGACCAAAGTCACCGTTGTCCAAGATGACGCAGAGGTCTTTCCAGATGCCCCAGCTCCCCGTGGCCGTGCCACAGCAGGGGCTGAGACTGCAGCCAGCCAAGGCGCAGATTGTGAGGAGCAACCAGCCCAGCTCTGCCGTCCATTCCAGTACTGTAATCCCAACCGGTGCTTACAGCCAGGTTGCCCACTCCATGGCCAGCAAGTACCAGTCAGCGTCAGGGGAAATGGGGGTTAGCCAGAGCAGGTTGGTCTACCAGGGCTCCATCGGTGGAATCGTAGGTGACAGCAGACCAGTACAGCACGTCCAGGCGAGCCTCAGCGCGGGAGCCATCTGTCAGCATGGAGGGCTGGCTAAAGAAGACCTTCCACAGAGACCGTCCTCGGCATACAGGGGGGGTATGAGATACAGCCAGACACCTCAGATTGGGCGAAGCCAGTCCGCTTCCTACTACCCGGTGTGTCACTCAAAGCTGGACCTGGAACGTTCTTCCCTCCCCGCCAACCAGCTGGGCTCTCCAGATGTGTCTCATCTCATCAGAAGGCCCATCACGGTTAATCCCAGCGAAATCAAGCCTCACCCACCAACTCCAAGGCCCCTGCTGCACTCCCAGAGCGTGGGCCTCCGCTTCTCTCCTTCCAGCAATAGCATCTCCTCCACCTCCAACCTGACTCCCAACTTCCGCCCTTCTGCTTCGATTCAGCAAATGGAGATCCCTCTCAAGCCAGCTTATGACAGATCGTGCGATGAACTTTCTCCGGTCTCTCCCACGCAGGGGGGTTACCCCAGCGAGCCAGCCCGTTCCCGGACCACACCGTTCATGGGAATCATAGATAAAACCGCTCGGACTCAGCAGTACCCCCATCTCCATCAGCAGAACCGGACCTGGGCTGTGTCGTCAGTGGACACTGTCATTAGTCCAACATCTCCTGGCAATCTGCCCCAGCCGGAATCATTTAGCCCGCCTTCTTCAATCAGCAACATTGCCTTTTATAACAAAACCAACAATGCACAGAATGGCCATTTGCTAGAGGAAGACTATTACAGCCCCCATGGGATGCTGGCCAATGGGTCCCGGGGAGACCTCCTGGAGAGAGTCACCCAAGCCTCCTCGTATCCCGACGTCAAGGTGGCAAGGACACTGCCTGTGGCACAGGCCTACCAGGACAACCTGTACAGGCAGCTCTCCAGGGACTCCAGGCAAGGGCAGACATCCCCAATCAAACCAAAGAGACCATTTGTGGAGTCTAATGTGTAAAAGATGCTTGTTGGAGTAAGACCCTCATGTTTTCAGCACACACTTCCAAGCTTGATTTCCATGCATATTATTATTTTTATTTCTCTTTGGTAGCTACATGACCAAGTTTCTCCGGTACTTTGTGTGGTGGTCAGACAGCCGTGCACGTGCTCCAGCCCTTCCGTTCCCCAGCTGACCGTGAAGCCAACATCAGCTGAGCCACTATCGTTTGCCCAATTCCAGCTGAGTTCCCAACCAGGATATCTTAGTACGTGGTGCGGGGTGGTCCAGAAATAGCCCCTACGCAGCGGGAGGTAACCGGCTCTTTTTCAAGAGACAATCGCAGTCCATTTAAATTGGTTTCTTTTGTCTCGATGAGCTCTTAACTCTGTTCTGGTGGGAATTCCTAAGTGGGAGCAGAGCAGGGATCACGGTAGCCTTTCCCAAGGCTGCATCCACAGGTCCCTGTGCCAGCCGGGTCATTTAGCGCTTTGCCCCCAAAGAGCAAATTACTCGCAGTGAGCAAGGGCACGACGTGGTTTAATACCAAGTAGCTATGCACAACCACCGTCCCGCTTCGTCTGGTTTATAGCCGTTTAATCCGAATTGGATTCCTTCCTTATTTTAATCACGTCATCGGCCAGAAGGGGTGGGGATCACACCATGCTTTGCTACTTCGCGAGCTGCCTGCTGGCTGCCCCGACACCGGTTTGCTCTGGGGCATTTTACGAGCATGGAGCGGTGAGAGTGGGCCCTTTGTGTGCTTTTTAATCAGCCAAGGGAATTGGCCGGAAACCTCTTGCGCGTCAACTGGGATCGCAACAACTCCTTCACCCCGTTAGCAGAACGACCGCGCCACACGCACAGCGCCGTGTTTGCACCGGGACGGTTTAGTAATGGTGGGCGTTCGGTTTGGTAGGGGTTTTTTCCTTGCAAGGAAGGCCAGAAATCTTCCTTAGAAAATGGTAATCGAGGAGGAAAAATCACGATGTTGAATTTTTATTTCTAGTTTTTGGGTTTTGATGATGAGGAGGATGCGTAATGTGGCACGATGGTTCCCGAGATGGGAAGGGTCCTTCTGCAAACCCATCCCTGCAGCATCCCACCCCTGCAGCTCGCCCCCGCCCGGGGAGCCGGTGCCATGGAGAGGGCTGCGCTCCTGAGATCCACCCCTGAAATCTCGGAAAGCGTTTGCTGCGTTCCGTACCTGTACATGGTAGAGACCGTGTTTTGCTTTTTAAGGACCTGTAGTTAAAAGAGAGATATTTATAATTTATTTATGCGATACTTCAGGACATTGTTTGGTTTGAGTTGTGTATTTTCTTTTTTAAAATTTTTTTTTTTTTAAATCCAATGTAAATCACATCAAGACAGGGGACGCTTCCAAAATCCTTTTTATGGGATTTTCAATAATTTTGCAGTTATTCTCTGAAATTTCGGAGGTGGGGGGGGATGGAGGGACTTTCTTTACGGCTTCGTTGATTACTGGTCGGTTTGTAATCCGCCTTTTCCATTCCTGAGGGCGCTGGGTGGGATGGACGGGAGGGAGAGCGATAACCCTGTAGCTTGTTTTAAAGCAAAATAGTGCCTGTTGGCCCGTGCTGAGCCTCGCTCATATCGACGCTTCAGAGCCTTTCCAGCGCTGAGCAGGAGGAGCGATACCTTCCGGTGTTTCCAAAGGGCTATGCCAATAGATTGCAAGACTTCTCGAACCAAATCGCGGGGTCCAACCTCCACTGGTGTAGATGAGCATCCCCCAGCGCAACGTCGCTGCAGCCGCATCCATCTACACCAGATTAGGACTCGGCCCCGAAACTCTTTAGCAAACCCTGGCTTCCATGGGGCTTTTTTTTTTGGTTTTTTTGGCAGTGCGTGGATCAGCACATCGCGTTGCTATTTCGTTGCCTAATTTGCTCAGAGCACACTGGGACGTGCCCGCCTTGGGGCGATGGAGACTTGTGTCTCATAGACACGTGGAGCGCGTTCGGGGGGCTGGGACGGCGATTCCTCCATCAGGTTTGGAGATATTCGTGCCCTTTTTGGGCTATTTGCTATTTGTCCGAGCCGGTATTTGGATTGAGTTTGGTGTTTTCTTTTCTTGAGGTGCAACCCAGTTCGGATTCTTTGCTTTATTACAGGGCTCTGGAAAGCTGGGGGTGTGGAAAACTGGGTGACCCCCCCCTGCCCTGGGCAGGCGGGCTCCCTGCAGCCATGGGGACGCTCAGCTCCGTGCACTATTCCTCTCCTTGCAAAGCCGGGGGGGGTGATGATTTATTTTTTTCATTATTATTATTATTTCTTCCTCTCTCGTTTTTTTGAAGGAGGAATAACCCATTTCTAAGGAATAACCCATTTCTTCTCCTCCGCGTGCGGTGCAGCTCTAGCTAGGACGTGCCTCTCCGCGGGGTCTGGAGCAGCACCGGTGGCTTCGCTCAACACCTCCCGTCCTCCAACTTCCCTGAATGAGTGAGCGGCTTCCGACTTTTAGTTGCTTCTTTGAAAGGGAAAAATAACCAAATTCAGCCCCGTCCCTGTTTCGTACGGCCGAGCACGACACGTGCCGGCCGTGAGCTGGTTCTCCCCGCCGAGGTGCAGACGGGACGGTCGGGGAGCAGCGACGCGAGAACCGCCCCCGCTTTGCTTTCGCTATTCACTGCCTTGTGCTCCCGGTCCTGTCCTTCCAGAATATCCCCCCCACTTCCCGCAGCGCTTCTGCCTGTCACTTTTGGGTTTATGAAGATGTTTTAAGGGAAAAAGAAAAAACAGCTCACACTTGTAACACAACCACCAAGCTGAAAGAAGGCTTAAATACTGCGGCGTGCAGGTTTTTTTCACGGTACCACGTGTTACATTTTTCACAGGATTCTTGCACTAATGATTTTCCATCTGTTCTCTCTGTAAATGGGTGCACTTTACTGTTTGAATTTGTTACTATGATAAATACTGGATATTTAAGCGTGAGTAGTGTCTTCATTAGAAAATAGCAGAACAGCTCTTGTCTCTTAGTGTATTTTTCAAAAAAAAAAACCCAAGAAAAAGGAAAAGAAACTAAGCAATGAATCATAACATTTATAGCACAAGAACTGACTCCTGTATATAAGCATCAACAGATGGAGTAATTTTTAAATACAAAATTATTTGCAGTGGTTTTAAAGCGCTTCCCCAGCAATTCTCTTAGGGACAGTTGAGGTGGGATGGCTGCTGCAGTCCCCGCGGGGGTAAGGAGCACACCTCTCCCTGGAAAAGCCGTTCTTCGCGCGGCTTCCCCCCGTGTCCTCGAAGTCGCGATTTGGATTTGGCGTGGAGGAGAAGCAGAAGTGGCTTTGTGTTGTGCTGTCAGCGTGGTCCTGGTGAGAAGCAGGAGGTTCCCATCTCGCCCGACCTCCCTTCGCCCCGTCGTCTCGGAGCTCGATCCGACAAGCCGGGCCGCGTTGCGGGAGCGTGCGCAGGGTTTCAGACGCGGTGTTGTGTTGTCCATCTGTGCTACGCATTTAATTACTCTTTGAGTAATTAAGGTGTGGGATGATGCTGCCAGCCAGCGCCTCCATCCCAGCTGCAGCAGCACCACCGGTGAGCCCGTGTCCTGCGAGTGAGTAGGGCTCTGAGGTGCACCCAGTAAACCAGGTTCTCGATGGCATCAAAACGTCCCTATTTGGTTCCTGGGGCGCGTTGGGTAGGTGATGCTGAGCCCCGACCCCTGTATTTCGCTGATGGTCCCACCAGGTGTCTCTCGTCCTCTGCCCGCAGCCGCTCCGAGAGCTGGGTGCGCCGTTGCAAAGCTGGAATCTTCTCTCCCAGCTTGGGGTGTGGGTGTCTGCCACGTCCTTCTGTGGGGATTCACCGGCTCTTGCTTTGTCTCCCAGGCTGGGAGGATGCTCCAGTCCCAGGGGAGGGGACGCCCGCCTGGTGGGGGGCTCTGCAGGAGCCCCCGCTGCCCAGGCTGGGAACAGTGTCAGGGGGCTTCGAAAATAGTCGTTAGTGCTTAGGAAAGGGAAGGGTTTACACAGACAGATCCCTTGGGATCCGTCTCCAAAGGTGAAAGTACCGCATAGTCTGAGCCGCCTTCTCTGCGTCGCTGCCGGGGAGGGCGCGCGCGCTGTGCCAGCCCCCGACAAACTGAGGCGTCTGTCTGTCTGTCTGCCTGTCTGTCTGTCTGTCTGCTGGCTGGCACCGGTGCCCGCAGGTGGGGCCGTCCAAGCGCTGAACTTTTTGGGGTTGTTTTTTTTTTTCTTTGACCTGGGTGTAAAGAAAACCACCGGGCTAGCGCGAACGTTGTGTGTGCGTACAACAAACGCCTAAGCCATACTTGGATTAGGTCTGGGACCAGGGTGGCTACTAAATTCGGAGCGATTCAGTCCCCTTGTATGAAGGTTGCTGTATATTCAGGGTTACCCAGAAGAAGTCTAGCTAAAACCAGAAGTGCCAGCTCCGCCTTATCTAGAGAAAAGCAAGCCGGTGTGCCTGCTCGTCCTCCGCCTGCCTCGCGAAGCGGGGGGGCCATGGTGAGCTGTCGCCAGCTCTTCGGTGGCTGTACTTTGCTTTCGTCTTGGGAATTCCAGATAACTCTTCTACCGGGATTAACGGTGTTGAACCAAGGGCTTAGGGGAAGAGCTGTGGTGCCCGCTGGGACCTCTGCGGATAAATGCCTTCACCCCGTGCTGGTTGCTCGACGCGAAGTCATGGTGGGGTGCGTGTTGGACACAAAGCACAATGGTTGAAAGCGAATCTGCGTGGGGTTTTTTTTTTTCAGATTTGTGTGAATAATTGCTGGATTTTCATTTCAATCAAACTCTTTTTTCTAATGTAAACCACTAAGGGCTCAATTCTTTAGCAAGATGCGTTCGTGTCCAACTCCTGACTATACAGCTGGATCTCACTGCAACTGTTACAGACCTACCTGAGAGAAAACACAGCTAGCGCGACCGTCACCGGGAAAGCCAGCGGGACAGCAAACCCATCCGCCGTATCCTTTCCTCCTGCTCATTTTCTAGCTGTCGCAGTACTGGGGAGTCAGCAGCCGGGTCCCAGCTGACGGGATCACGTCCTGTAGTCGTGAAAACACAGGGCTGCTTTGCCAAAAGACTTTGTCCCTCTGGGTGACGCTCTCTGGGGACGGCAGCGGGGCTGCGGGTCGTCTTTTCCGGCGGGTCGGGTTCGTGCTGGGCGGGTGGGAAAACCTCCCGCCCCGGGAGCTGGGTCACTTCACCGCGGGTCTGCCTCGCCGGGCGCCGATAAGCCGGGCACCGAGAGCAGCGCCGTGTGCTACGTCAAGTCCCATTTTGTCGTGACGCCGATAACCCAGAGACTTGTGTGGACTCTGCCAGTGCTGCCGGTGTCATCCCTGTCCAGCCTTTTCTTTCCCATAGTGTTGCATTCAGCGTTTCGTCTCCCTTCTGTCTTCACATCCGAGAGGATCCGAGCTTGGTACAAACACTACAGTACACACACCTTGTGCTTTGTACAGTTCCGTGGTTGCCGTCCTCCGAGACACTTGCTGGGAAGATCTTTAAGACACTTAAAATTTTCCTTTAGCTTTTCTATAATTCTGATGTAAAGGACTTGCTCTGTACAGTATATTATTCAATGCATGTTCTGTTCTCTCTACTGATATATTGAACACCACACAGTTGTGACATTGTGCAGTGGGAAGAGCAGCCCCTGCCGACAGCAGAGGCCTTCGCCTCATGTATAAGGAAAGAAGAAAACACATTTTTTCCTTTGCTGTATTTGCTTGAGCAGAGTTTTCTTGTCTGTACATGTGAGCTGTGAGATAGATGTGAAAAGTTCAAAAGAATGCATTTCCCTCTCCCCCCAATGTATACAGATTGTAATCTGTACAATGAAAACTGTATGTATGAAAAAAATGTACTTATTTATAAATGGTTAACACTTGGGAACGGCGTCTGGCCTCGTGTTTTTCCCATGCTGCGGTGAGTGAAGGAGCGTGCCGCGGCTTCCCAGCGTGGAAATAACCTGGGAATGTTGGGACCATGCAAGGGTCAGGGCTGGCTGTAACTGCCTGGACACGGGGATGGGGACTTGGCACCACCGGCAGCAGGAGGGGACAGTGGCAGCGCTGCTGCTGCCGTTAGCAAAGGGGTATTAATAAAATAGGGGAGGGAACTGCATTGGAGAGTTTCCTGGATTAAATTCTGGAGCCCTGCAGCTCCCAAGAACTTGAGTGTCTGTTGGCTTCATCCCTGCCCAAACCCAGGGCTGGGTTTTGGAGCCGGGGGTGTTCACCCCGCGGCTGCGAGTATCCCTGCCTGCAGCCACCAGGATGCGCAGTGCCGGAAGGACGTGGCACAGCGGGATCGCGCTGGGCAAAAACCTCCAGCTGGGGCATGTTCCTTTGCTGGGGCTGCTCTTGCTTTGCAGCACTGGGATCAGGAGCTTCAGGTATCTGTGCCGAAATCCAGAAGGAAGAGGGGATGCTTTCTGCAGAGGAGAGGAGCCCACATCCTGGGAATGCACCTCCCCATGGCAGCGGGTCTCCCGTATTTCCATGGGCACATCCAGTGCATGGCCAGGCCCTGGAGACATCTCCTCGGGGTCCCTCACGCAGCCTCTGCGGAGCTCGGCAGCACTGGGTGCGCGGCACAGGGCCCGGACAGGACAATCCCATCCCAAATAACCCCCCTGCCCTCCCCAGCCCCTTGGGCAGCTCCTCTCCCGGCTGCCCACGGCGCGTCGGAGCGCGGGGATACCCCGAAACCACGAGCTGGAGGAGGACAGGGTTAGCTGCAAACATTTATTGGGTGGGGAGCGTCCACTGAGCAGACAACACATGGCGCGAGAGGGGAAAACATTTCAGACGTGAAGACACTGAAACCTGCACAGATGCCCCCGGGGAGCCCTCTGGGGAGAGCAGCCCCCAGGTGGGGCCACGCTGGAGGGCGACGGGCTGCCAGCGAGTGGGAACTCCGGGTGATGGCGAAGGTCCCCTCTGCCCGCGGGCATTGGGAACGGGCTTCGGCCGCTCGCCGTGGGGCAATCTGGGCTCCCACCCACTGGTCCCCAGAGCAGGGCAGAGCCCAGGGACCCTCGTCCTTTGTACCCCAGTGATGCTGCCAGATGTTGTCCCGGCAGGGCTGGGGACAGGCTCGGGGCATCACCGGGGACTGCGGGGGACAGAGCGGAGGAGGGTTAAGGCCAAGCGAGGCTGAACCCAACGGGCAGTGATACACCAACAAGCGTGTCCCTCCCTGGCTGTCCTCATCACCCTGAGCTGGGCAGAGCCCCAAGGCAGTGGGGACAAGGTACACAGGGGACATCCCACAGACACCACGAGGTGCTCGTGCCGGGGACTGGGGAGCTGGGGACATCAGTGGCTGCCGCCACCGGGGCTCTCACCCTCCGTCAGGGTCTTGAAGTCCATGGAGAGGGCCAGCTCCTCGGCCAGCGGTGGGCGCTTCCAGTCATCCCGTGTCAGCACGTAGCCCACCACCAGCCCAAAGGCCACCAGCATCACCCCCAGGGTGTTGGCCAGGACACCTTCAGGCACAAAGTGGCTGTAGGAGTCACTGTGGGGGCAGAGGGGGGTGCTCAGGGGTGTGGGTGGCCTGTCCCTACCCTGGCTGGGATGCCCTCCTCATCCCCATCCTCTGGGCACACCCCCTGGGAAAGGTCTTTTTCCCCAAATGAGAGCAAGAGGTGACTGCCCGGGTGCCGCTCACTTTGGGGAGGGACACTCCTGATGACAGCAGAAAAAACTTGGTGGGGGCACAGTCCTATAGCAGGGCTGTAGGCACCTCCCCGGCCAGATGTGCCCCCCCAGCCAGAGAGAGGTGGCTCCTGGCATGCCCCATAGCCGTGTCCCCACAGTGCTGGGGCTGGGGTGACCGTGACGTGTCCTCCAGCTGCAAGGGCGGAGGCTGTGGGGACGCAGAGAGACACCAGTGTGTATTTTACCCCCCTCCCCAAAGAAAGCTGTCACGGGCCCCAGCCCTTGTTAAACATCATCTGGGCAGTGACTCAGCAGCAGCAGCAGCAGAGCTGAAGACCTCGGGGTGATTGAACAGCCACGAGCCGCAGCCTGAGCTGGGGCAGACTCTGNGGGACCGGGGAGGAGGGGGGCTACCGCCTTCCCCAGCTGGGTCACCCACCTGATGTTGAAGAGGAGCATCTCGGTGATGCCCAGCAAGCAGGCGGCGATGGAGAGGGCGAAGAGGGCAATGCCGAAGAAGACATGCTGGGGTTTGTAGCGGCTGCGCAGGGAGAAGGAGGCGCCGGGGAGCAGGAAGAAACCGCAGCCCAGGAGCCACTGCAGGGGCGCGGGGATGTTACGGGGTGCTGTGGGGTCCCTTCCCCACCACTTTCCCCCCCTTCAAGGGGGCCCAGGGGCTCCCCAGCCCTCACCTGCAGGAGGTAGAGCACGAAGGCGGCCATCCCGCACCAGCTGTGCAGGCTGTACATGTCCGGGATGCCCTTGGTCCGGTGGGATTCGAAGACGGCCACGATGCCTGCGGAGAGGAGCCCGTCACCGCCGGGGCCGCATCCGTCCCCGTCTGCCCACCCTGTCCCCGGCGCTCACCGATGAGGGCGATGACCAGCGCCAGGCCGTGCAGCAGCGCGTGCAGCGCCTTGGTGGAGCGCTTGGCTTCATGCCTGAAGACCCGGTAGACCAGGAGAGCTGCGGAGAGAGGGCGGGTGAGGGTCCGTGGGGGTCCCCGACCTCCCCCTGCACCCTGCATCTCCCCGGGGTGCCGCGCGCAGGCGGGGTGGTCCCGGAGCATCTTCCCGCGCCGGTCGGTCACCCTTTTGTCCCCTTCGCTCCCTGCCCGCCTGCAGCTCGGGGGGCTTCGAAGGCCGCGGCGGGGACGGGGCGCTTGTCCTGCTCACCGTCACCTTGGAGGAAAACCATGCCCAGCACCATGCAGAGGGGGTGGACGTTGAACTGGAGGTGGCCGTGCCAGGCGACGCCGCCCCGGTAGCGGCCCAGCCAGGCACCCGTGGTGGCCAGCAGCGTCAGGCCCAGCAGCTGCGACACGGCCACGTACGCCGAGAGGCCCGCGGGGCTGGCGGGCGGCGGAGCCCCGTCCATGGCGGCCCTGCGGGGACAGAGACGGGGGAGGCACAGGGAAGCCACGGGTGACCCCGTTGGGGTCCCGGCCGGCCCCGCCGAGGGGTCCCGCTGCCGGCGGCGCCGCCGCCCCACCCTCACCTGCCGCCGAGCGGCCGCTTCCTGGTGCCGCCGCGTCACCCGCGCCCGGAGGTGGCTCCTGGTCCCTGCCCTCCTCCTCCTGCCTCTGCGGGCCCGCTCCTGCCGCCATCCTGCCCTCCCGCCACACCACCCCCAGCGCTCCAGCCCCGTCCCTCTGTGCCTGTCCCTCTCCCTCCAGCCCCAGCCCTCCCACTCTATCCCTCTCCCTCCAGCCCCATCCATCTATCCTTATCCCTTCATCCCTGTCCCTCCATCCCCATCCTTCCCACTCTATCCCTCTCCCTCCAGCCCCAGCCCTCCCACTCTAACCGTCCCTCCAGCCCCATCCCTTCAGCCCCATCCCTCCATTCCTGTCCCTCCACCCCAATTCCTCCCACTCTATCCCTCTCCCTCCAGCCCCATCCCTCCCACACTATCCATCCCTCCAGCCCCATCCCTCCATTCCTGTCCATCCACCCCAATTTCTCCCACTCTATCCCTCTCCCTCCAGTCCCATCCCTGTCCCTCCATTCCCATCCCATGCCCCACCCTTGCCCCCTCCCCACCTCATGCACCCCCAGAGCCCCACAAT
>VZSF01003651.1:23478-93566 GCA_013398295.1 Chionis minor | reverse complement strand
CAAGTGATTCTATGATTCCAAGCGCAATAAGGTGAGGACATACAGGTTGAGCTGAACCTGTCCCTGAGGGTATCTTTGTGGTCCTCTTACCCTTGAGCTCTGACACTGTTTCCCCTGGAACCTAGTGGTGGCCCTGCAAACTCTTTACTAGGTAAACCTGTAGACAGTTAATGAATTTTGGGCTTCAGTCTGACTCCAGCCCACAGCTGAACAGCAGCTGCCAAACAGACCGCCCACCTCCTGCCCACACCATGACCATCACTACCCTGACTGATCTGAGAGACAATAAACCACTCTCACCATGGTGTCACTGTTAGTTATAAATGTTTATCTATCGTTAGGACTCAGAAACACAAAAAGCACTGGGTGCCCCTTGTGCTGGGGGCACCCACAATCCATCTCTACTGTTAATTTGTTAACAACGAACACAAGCTTTTGGCCGTTATTACTCAGCATTTGAACCAAGCATGATCTGAACAAGAAAGTCTATCTCTGCTTACCAGACATATTCCAAAAACACAGAATGAAGTTCCCATTTAAGAATGTGTAGTCCTTGTTCATACCTTGCCATGACCAAAGTAATTTCTGCCTTCATAGTTCGTTTTACTCAAAATTTTCTATATAATGCAAGGAAATTGCAACAGGCAACAGGCAGAGCCTGTTGTGACAGGGCAAGGGGTAATGGGTTTGAACTAAAAGAGGTTGACTTAGACTAGACAGAAGGAAGAAAGCTTTTATGATGAGGGTGGTGAAACCCTGGCACAGGTTGCCCAGAGCGGTGGTAGATGCCCCGTCCCTGGGAACATTCATGGTCAGGTTGGACGGGGCTCTGAGAAACCTGATCTAGTTGAAGATGTCCCTGCTCATTGCAGGGGGGTTGGACTAGATGGCTGTTAAAGGTCCCTTCCAACCCAAACCATTCTGTGATTCTATGATTCTATGAAATGGTGTAGTAATTGCTTATTGCTTCCTTTAGCATTTATTTTCACAGATTAATCAGAATTATCTATATCCAAAAATAAAATTTGTTTATGTAATACTGTCCCCTCAATCAGTTTGCTGAAATCTCTTACATTCTAAAAACATCTTCTTTACCTGTATTTTTCAATCCAAATCCTTTTGCCTGCATGCCAGTCCCATTCTTTACAAACTCGGAGAAAGCCTGTGTTTCCATTCTCTCCCCCTGCCTTGAGGGAATAAAAAAAGAATAGCTAATTTTATGTCTTAGTTCAAGAAAATGTACCATGTAGAAATGAATACAAATTTTTCTACTGTGGTGAATTGCTGAAAAAATAAAACCTGAAGTTGAAATTCAGGGTTTGTCTTCATTTAGCATAAGAAATACTTTCTGCTCAGAGTTCAGAATGCATTTCTGCAGATATTAATGTTTAAAGCAGGCCTGCTGGGCAAGAATTTTAAAATTCTGATTTGCAGTTGAATAGATAGAAGTATAGAGAGACAGAAAGCAGACTGCTGGTTTACTGTAAAGACAGGACACATTTGTCCCCTCTTGGCAGAAGCAGACAATGTGCATATTTCAGAGATCCCTAGCAGACCTGTTGCAAATCAGCATTTATATGCAAGCATCCTTTGCGGAATTTGTCTACTTTACTGTTCAGAGACAAGAAGTAATAGGTCAGATACGAAAGATCACTCCTTCTTGAAACTGTTCTGAAAACTGGTGACATTCTTTGCTGACTTGAAGCAAGTCCCATACAATTGCACGGTAGCAAAGGCACGACAAGAAATCCTGTTTTTTTCGAACAACCTGGCTTTGTATCTTCTCTACTGCTTGCCTACAACCCAAATCAAAACACGCTGCAGTCAGTGAGAGTGTTTCCAGTGATGTGTTGAGCAAATACATAGAAAAAATTACACCTTTTGGGATCCTATGGAGCTGTTTTTAGGGAGGACAAAATAGAGAACGGAGCTGTACGTGTGAGTGAAGTGTAGACAGCAAAACACAGGCACAGTTTTTATGTGAGTATAATAGTTATAGAACCAAGGCGCAAGCGAGATGTTTTCATTTAGCTTGCAAGTGGTTTCTATTCCATAAGAAGAGGCAGTGCCATATTATGCAAAATCAGCTTTGCCAGCAAGAACGTAAGTATGCCTGTGCATTTCCCCAGCGCTGATTAATGGCTGGGTGAATGCCACAGGACATCTAAGAACTCTGAAATACCTTTGGTTGCTCAATGTCTTCTGCTGATGGCAACTTCCCCCTTGCTCGTCTGCTAGGTTATGGGCGAGCCCTTCCCCACCCCAGTGCCGCGGGCCCAACAGTCTGCAAAGAGCCAACTCACACCTCACCACCCAAAAGGCAATGTCAGACATGTTGCCTCAGTGCACATCAACGCATTGAAAAATACATGAATTCAGGCCAGAGCTGTCTGACTACAGCAGTATTCTTAGGATAATTACAAAAATAAAGTCAGTGAGACTCTCAAAAGCGTGCAGTACGGCGTTTTGTACTCTTACTGAGTTCAAACAAATGAGAGTTAGCTCAACCCAGGCTGAAGTTCTGCTTCAGAGAGGCTCATTTCAACTTGGTAAAATTCAATTAATTTTCCAATCTCTACCTGACAAATTTTGTTCATCCTTTTCCAGATTTAGGAACCAGTATTTGTACAGCATTCAATAAATTAGAGCCCTGGAGTCAGGGCACATGCTATCACCATAAAACAAGCAAGGAGGAGGGGTAGCCATTACATGACTCATCAGAGGCAGATCCAGTGCAAATCAAAAGAAATATCCAATTGTAAAATCACTGTTGCTTCAGAGACTGTGATAAACAGGGCAACCAGGAAAGGAGAACTGTCTCTGTCTTTTTCACACTCAGGTATTTGCTGCTTTTCAGATGTTCAAGTCCATTTGTTCTCTTAATAGTGTTGATTGATTTGGTGCTGGAGATAGCGGGTTTGAAAGAGCATTTTTGTTGTACCCCTTCTTGACACGCACCGGTCTTTTCTGGTAAAAAATTGCACAATATTATTATCTTTTATTTTCTACTCATTTTTTTTCCAGTGACATCTTGGCTGTTGCACAAACAAGAACCACTTTTACTGCTTCTAGGTAAGCTGATATTTTTCTGTCCTATGATTTTCTCCAAACGTTTCTCTCATTTTCATTTCCAGTAGATCCTGCTGTCCTCTGGTTTACAGAGGTAATGATTGTTAAAGTAGAACTGAGCATTTAATTCGTGGGATTTGCTGTTTAGGTCTAAACTCTTCACGGTGCTCTTGCAATACTTAACACATGTTCAGGACCTGAAGTCAATACAGGGAGGCTGAAATCCTGAGTTGTGTAGAATCATAGAATAGTTTTGCTTGGAAGAGACCTTTAAGATCAGAGAATCGTAGAATCACTTGGGTTGGAAGAGACCTTCAAGATCATCAAGTCCAACCATAAACCTACACTGCCAAAACCACCCCTAAACCATGTCCCTCAGCACCACGTCTACCCATCTTTTAAATACCTCCAGGGACGGCGATTCCACCACCTCCCTGGGCAGCCTGTTCCAGCGCTTGATAACCCTTTCGGTAAAGAAGTTTTTCCTTATATCCAACCTAAACCTCCCCTGGCACAACTTGAGGCCATTTCCTCTTGTCCTGTCACTTGTTACTTGGGAGAAGAGATTGACCCCCACCTGGCTATAACCTCCTTTCAGGTAGTTGTAGAGAGTGATAAGGTCTCCCCTCAACCTTCTCTTCTCCAGGCTAAACAATCCCAACTCTCTCAGTCGCTCCTCATAAGACTTGTTCTCCAGACCCCTCACCAGCTTCGTTGCCCTTCTCTGGACACGCTCCAGCACCTCAATGTCCCTCCTGTACTGCGGTGCCCAAAACTGAACACAGTATTCGAGGTGGGGCCTCGCCAGTGCTGAGTACAGGGGCACAAACACTTTCCTGCTCCTGCTGGACACGCTGTTCTTTATACAGGCCAAGATGTCATTGGCCTTCTTGGCCACCTGGGCACACTGCTGGCTGTCCAACCTAGTATGGGGAAGGCAGAGGGGGATTTCAGCGAAAGCATCTTACAAACTAAGTTTTTCAGCCAGTCTGCTCCTTAAGAATAGCTCCTACGTGCCTAAGCTTACGTTGTCTCCCCCACAAACCCAAAGGAGGAGTTGCATACCATTAAAATGCTCTTAAACTGCAACTGCAGGTTTACTTCTAAATAAGAGGTTTTAGGTTTCCCAGCGTTACACAGGTGTTGCACAGACCCCCCCCGCCACCCAGCAGCAGCCTCCCAGGATCCCCCCCAGGACAGCAAAAGCTGAAGAGTTTCCACCCACTAACCTCCGCCTGTAATTTCTGAGTTGCAGCACAGCCTATGGAAAGGTTTTTAGTCCTGACTGGCAGATTTCTTGTGATGCGGAGCAGATTTTTTTAAATAAAAAAAATAATCACGAAGCAAAAATACATCTAATTTGTATAAAGAAGGTGAATCAGGGGTGTCAGCTGCTATAGCCATAATTCACCGCTTCACTCTGCTACTGTAATCAAGATTTGTAAACTGTAATTAGTTTTCTGCAGCTCTTTAATCATGAGTAACCACAGAAAAAAAACCCACCACTACTTTTAGATGTGATAATGTGGGGAAATGCCCATGTTAAAAAAGGATAAAAAGAGGACTTCCCCCTGCTGTCAGAGCGAGCCAGAGGCAGTAGGTCGAGAGGCAAGACCCACATGAGATGCTGAGCTGGGGTGCAGAGGGGCAGAAGCCCAGTGCTTCAGTGGCACTGCTTTCTTGCGTGACTTTAAGAAAAACTCTTCTATCCCTCTTCACCTCTTGTCTATAGCCTGGCAATATCAGCAGCTTCCCACCCCTCCTCCTATCCCGCGTATTCCCACTATAAACTCTTGGGAGCCGCACCTCTGTTTTGGTGTGTATTTATACAGTGCCGACACCAGCTGGGCTGCGCACACCCAGCTGCCTGCCTACCAAATCCCTGATCCAAATGTCATTCCTGAGAGCTGCCAGCTCACCTTCCCGCCCCACGGCTGTATCTCCCTGCCTCTGCAAGGTGGGTAGCGCGTGATGAAACGCTCCCGGTCTCGAGTACGCATCCCTGAGCACGTGTGAGGTTTCTCCTCCTGCAAAGACTTTGCAGAGGACTGGAGGTTTTCACAGGCATTTAATTCACTTCAGATTTTAACTGAGCTTCTCAAAATAATAGCGAGAAAGAAAAACTACTTATGTTATAATTAGATACGCCAGAAATAACCTCACCTTTTTCCTGACACTGCGTAAATTAGTATTCATTGGGCATAAAACACTGTGAACAAGCTAATGAAATGATTCATTTGTTCATTTGCCTATGCATGTTGATAACTATACACCAAGAACCCAAAGATTTGTTAACAGCCTCATTTATTTTAAGGAAGCTGCCGTCATTCATAAAGCCTTGGCCAGCTGCCATGCAGCCCTTCATCTTTCCCTCCTGCCTTCATAAATCTCCAATTAACTTCTCGAGCACCTTAAGCATTTTTGTGAGGAAAACAGGAGCATCTGTTCAGAGATAACTGCTGCTCACCTGCTCACCTTGCAAAGGTTTCTTGGTCCCTGCCCCTTCTTCTCTCTGTTGCATCCTAATGATGCAGCTCTTTACTTCTAGCCTGCACAGGCATTTCTCATCATCGTTTGGTGCCTTGGCATTGCTCTGTATAGGAGAGGAAGCCCAAGCTCTCCTCTTCTCTTAACCAACCATCTAAGATCCGTCATAAACCAGATCGTTTGGTCTCGGTGCGATTTTGAATGAAGCTGTTAAAAGTTGCCATTATTCTCCATTACGCACAAGGCACACGCAAGAGCTGTCTCTCCGCTCTGGAGTTTGTCGGGGAGGCCACCAGAAACCAGCGACTGGCACCTTTCCCATCCACAAGTACTGTAGGTGCTTCTCCAGCCTCTCTGGGTATTTCTGAGCACCCACGTGAGACCAGTGAGTCAGTGCCATTATCTCATTTTGTAAGTGGGCACTTGAGGCACAATGCTGAAATAATTGGTCAAGGTCACGCACAAAGCCTGATCAAGAAATGGAGCATGTGTTTTCCCCTCCTCTAGATTAGATCAAATCCTTCCATTTTGGGGGAAAGTGAGCATCCCAGCCCAGCCTGCTCCTGGAGTCGCAGAAGGTTTCAGCAGGATAAATAGAGATGGGTCTGTCTTTGGAAAATCTCCCCTGCTTCCAAAGCCGGTATCTCCAGCTTTCTTGGTGGAGCACGGTGCTGGGGTCACCAGGACGTACTATTTTGCGTTCAAAGGAGGTAACCACACAGCCCAAGTACACACAGAGAAAAAGCACTTCTACATCAGTTGTGTAGGCAATTCCTCTACTTTCCCTATTGTATAGGTTGTCTCACAGGCAACCTGCAACAGAAGAGTATCGATAAATATGGTAGGCTCCATTTCTGCCACCACTGAATGACATTGTCACCATCTGCCAACCAGTGTCACACAGGTACTGGTTTTATTTTCATTGCAGTAATTTTCAAACAACAGCTCATGTACGCTTGAGGTCTGGTTAGCAGTCTGTAGTTGGCAGATTTTACTTATTAAACACCCACACTTACAAACTCATCAATTAGAAGCTGGATGCTATGGACACCTGGAAGTCCACCAAATGCTGCAAGGGTAACAAATGGGTCATCTCCAAAGTGGTTTCGGATTGTCTGGATCCTTATTACTAACAGGAAAAATATCTCCATCCTAGCTTGTGTTCCAGGTCCATATGGCACGTTTTATTGTAATATTAATAAAGTAGAAGAAAGATACTGGGCTACCAACAGGAGCTGAACGGATTACAAGGAATGGAAAACATAGAGCAAGGGTAGAAAGGAGCCATAGTGGTGGAAAATCATGAGAACTGTGTGTAACTTTGCCATCAGGTGAAGTGTTGGTTAAACCCTGTATTACTGTTTATAGCAAGGAGGATAATCCTGGGCCTGGGTGTGCTTAGAAACATCCCTTGGTCTGGATGACCGCAGGAAGTCACTCTGCTCTTCAGGTCTCCAGAGCGAGGTCTTCTCCTGGCCTTTTTCTTGCAGTGCCTTGGTGCTGCAGACAATCCATGCTTACAGTGGCTGCTGTGCGCCCTGGAATAGGAGGGCTTAGCAATGAGAAGCACCCTCTGATGCCAACTCCCTGCGACCGATTACAGCCTTTCCTGGTATTTTCCAGTTTCCAGTCTAGACTGAAGTGAAATGTGTTCAAGGACACTGGGTGTGCTAAGTGGGACCAGAGTTTCGTAGAGATGACTCTGTAGTCTCACTAGCTCGCAAATACAAGACTGATGAATAGCACCGAGATGATCTTCATCCTGCACACCTCTCCTCCATGCTGTGCTATCCCCTGTGTGGGATCCATCACTAGGACATGTTTGGAAAGAGAATCCGCAACCCGCACAGCTCTTTAGCTGTTTGAATACCCAGAATGGCTTACACAAACATTTGTTTCTTCTTCCGCCACCTCCCAACTAACTGATGTATGAGGCTTCAGAGTGAAAAAAAGCTTATGATTTCATTAATTCTACGTTAACCTGGTGTCGTGAGGTAACAAGGAAAGTTGAATTGTCTGGCCCTTAGTGTGCAAAATGACAGAAGCAGATAAAATTTGTGCTGCTTGGCCTTCTATCAGATACTACTGAAATTACTCTCCCACAGGAGCAGCAGCAGTGTATTTAATCCTTCACTTCCCTTATACTGCCCAAGTGGAGTTGCTCTGGCACATCCTGGGATGGGGAATCAAAGGCTGCAGGCAGAATTTCTCTTGCTGGCATCTTTCATCAGCAACTGTGCCCTAAGAAAATGTAGTGCCAATTCTGTAGAAAAGTTTTATTAGCATAATACGCAGATAGATCCCAAGAGCAAATTCTGGGCGCTCACATACCCACATCCAGGTCCATGTCACCTACGGCTGTTAGTTCACAGAACCATAGACCAGCCCAGGTTGGAAGGAACCTCAAAAGGTCATCTGGTGCAACATTTCGTGGAAAAGGGAGCCTAGATGAGTTTATCTAGCAACCTGCACAATTGCATATTGAAAACCTCCAGTGACGGGGACTCTGCCACATGGGTGGGGAGATTGTTCCAGTGATTGATTGCTCTCACTGTAAAAAAATATCTCTTTCTTATATCAAGACGAAAGGTTGCCCCATGACTCTTGTTGACTGCTCCATCAGGAAATCCATTTCTCTATTCATTTTTCCAATTCCTTCCTACTGACTTCCACTTCAGCATGCCAAAATACTTACAAAAGCTGCTGGTACCTGCTATTTCTGCAGCAAACTACTGGCTTCCCTCTCCTACCACTCCCACTGCAGCCTGTTCCAGGATGTGTGGTGAAAACTTCCCAGTGCTACACACCACCATGAGATTTCTGCTGTCACTTTAGCACACCTTTTGTCATTTCATTTTCAGGTAGAAAAGCTCTTGTTTATGAAAGGACCTGGACTGTCACTAATTGTGGTCTGTTTGCCCAGGGACAAGAACTCACCTGTACTTACAGACACACTTCACCCCAGCTGCTTCCTAAAGCTCTTCCTGCTGTGATGCTTCACCGCCCGCGTTACAGGGTTAATGCTCTGCACCAGGCGAGAGGGGAAGAGCTCTTCTGGCAGGAACCATAGCAGAGACACCAGATGCTTGGTCACATCTGTCTTGTGCCCTGGGCCACCTCATTGCATCATGTCCAGGGCAGCTGTGGCTCTTCAGACATCCCTCCACTGCCCCAGCACAGGGACCACAAACACGCTTAGGTTACAGGCGTGACTTGTAGCAATCAAGCTAATGTGGCTGAGTGATTACCTTTCATCAAGGGAACAATCAGGTGAGCCATAAAGATTACATTAATTAGTCTCCTCTACCTGTGCCAGTTGTGCTTGTGGTTGGCTCCTGATGCTGAACTAAGTAACTCGCTGTGCTCTGGCAGCCCGTGTTCATCATCCTCCACCCAGGGTAAGTGTTCCTGATTTACGCAGAGGGCTAGAGTTTTTACATCCATACCTAGGAAGTCACAAGACACCAGATACTAAAGCATATAATTAGAAAGTTAAGTGTTAGTTTTAATATTTTTAGAGTTCTTAGAAGGATTCACTTCTATGTATTTTCCAATCTGAGCAGCTGGACTTAACACTAGTAAGAAAACTAATTTCACAGCAAAAAGATACAAGAGAATGTACTCGTAAGAGGTTTTAAACTCAACCCATTTTCCCATGAAAGTTTGATGGAAATGAAATGGACACGTTCCTTTAGGGGGACCCATATAATTCACGTCAATAAAATATTTATACCAGCTGCATATCTGAAAGAAAGAAACTAATCTTCTGCTGTTTTCTTGAATTTAATGGAATTCAAACGATAACCAAATTCACTTTGAGCGGGTATCAGGGAAAAGCTTTTATATGTGATTCTAAATGAAATTTTGTGTTGCTTTGATAGCTAGATTTGCCTACAGGCAGGATTTATCTCGCTGGAATTTGACTGTTCCAAAAGACAAGCACAAGTCCAGCAGTTGTCTGGGGTCTCTCATCAGAAGAGGAAAATGGGCTCCTCCAAAAGCAGACACTGCCCATCCTATAGCAGGCACTCAGGTGGGTGCAACAGCTCACCCCCAGGGAGATCTACCTCCCTCCCCTGAATATGGGGGGGACTGATGTGGGTAGATACCACAAGTCTAATTCTACCCTTAATTTAAAAAAAGTAATGACAGGAGGCTAGGGAAAAAAGCAAACTTTTTTTGGTAACAACAAAATAAGCTTGATAAAACTTAACAGAACAACTTCCTTGAAAAACCACAAACCATTATCAAAGGTATATTGGATCAGGCATTTATTGCTTTGTCTGCCTCTATCTGTCCTGTAGCTTTCTGTTTGACAGATTTAAAAAGTCAGTATTGTTTCCAGTGTAAAATAGTGGAAATTGTAATCGAAGGCTGTTCTCGGGTTTTAAATTATAGGGATTATTACTTTGCTGTCATTACTACTGATTTAATGATGATTCATGCTCAAAAGAGGTTCTGACTCGCTCCCTAGTTAGCCTCAACCAACCTGATGAGTTTTATTTAAGTCTACAGAATAAAAAAGTGAGTCTTAAGGAAATCAAGATGTATATCAAGCATAAAATCAGTTAATTACATCACCCACAAGAAGGATGATTTCTACTTACAGAAGTTATGCAGACTGAACAACCAAAAGCATGAGGCTAAACAAAACCAAATGTGAGCTTTCGGGATGACCCTTTCCATAAAAATACCTACCACTTTTGCGGCGTTAACAGTGAAATAGACTCTTCATGACACTATCACAGGGTCCTTTCAGAAACTCTCAGCAGCAGAAAAAAACATTTCAGACAGTAAAAGCCAGCGCTTTAGATTTTCGTGCATGTTACATGAAGAGCTTCGTTTCCATAAGATGACACCAAAGTCTACTGAGTTTCTATATAGGACATATTCCTTCAAAACCCGGGTGAAAAGGCCAGAACAGCAAACCTCTGAAAGACAGCAGAAGAAAATAAGAAAGTCCTCAAAGGAGGTTAACTCCGTAACCGCCCTTAAATGGCAAGGAATGCTCTCAGCAGCACTTTATTCCACAGTCTCTCTCCCCTCAGCCCACTGCTGTTGACAAGAGCAGCCAGGTGGTCCTGTAGCCCTCGCAGAGTTCTTGGAGAAGAGCATTGCAGCAGGGCTGGGAGTTGGGTTAGGATTATCCTGTGTGGATTGTCCAATTGTGCCCAGAAAGATCATGGAGCTGATCCACCTGGAAACTACACTAAGGCACATGAAAATTAAGGAGATGATTGGTGACAGCCAATGTGACTTCACTAAAGGCAAATCATGTGTGACAAATTTGGTGATATTCTATGACAGGGTTACAGCATTGGTGGACAAGGTAAGAGCACCTAACATCATCTACCTGGACTTGTGTGAAGCATTTGACACTGTCCCGCATGACATCCTTGTCTCTAAATTGGAGAAATATGGATTTGATGGATGGACCGCTCAGTGGATAAAAATGTGGCTGGATGGTTGCACTCAGAGAGTTGCAGTCAACGGCTCAATGTCCAAGTGCAGACCAGTGATGAAGGCCGTTCCTCAGGGGTCAGTACTGGGACCGGTGCTATTTAACATCCTTGTCGGCAACATGGACAGCAGGATTGATGCACCCCGAGCAAGTTTGCTGAGGACACCAAGCTGTGTGACACAGTCAACACACTAGAGGGGAGCGATGCCATCCAGAGGGACCTTGAGGGGTGGGCCATGCCAGCTTCATGAAGTTCAACAAGGCCAAATGCAAGGTCCTGCATGTGGGTCGGGGCAATCCCATACACAAATACAGGCTGGGCAGAGAATGGATGGTGAGCAGCCCTGAGGAGAGGGACTTGGAGGTGTTGGTGGATGAGAAGCTCAACATGAGCCGGCAATGTGTGCTCATAGCCCAGAAAGCCAACCCCATCCTGGGCTGCATCCAAAGCAGCGTGGCCAGCAGGGCGAGGGAGGGGGTTCTGCCCCTCTGCTCCGCTCTGGTGAGACCTCACCTGGAATGCTGTGTCCTGCTCTGGGGACCCCAACATAAGAAGGACATGGACCTGTTGGAGCAGGTCCAGAGGAGGCCACAAAGATGATCCGAGGGCTGGAGCACCTCTGCTGTGAGGACAGGCTGAGAGAGTTGGGGCTGTTCAGCTGGGAGAAGAGAAGGCTCCAGGGAGACCTTATAGCGACCTTCTAGTACCTGTAGGGGCTCTACAGGAAAGATGGGGAGGCGCTCTTGTATCAGGGAGTACAGTGACAGGACGAGGGCTAATGGTTTTAAACTGGAAGAGGGGAGGTTTGAATTAGATATTAGGAAGAAATTCTTTACTGTGAGGGTGGTGAGGCACTGGAACAGGTTGCCCAGAGAAGCTGTGGAGGCCCCATCCCTGGAAGTGTTCAAGGCCAGGCTGGATGGGGCTTGGAGCAACCTGGTGCAGTGGGAGGTGTCCTTGCCCGTGGCAGGAGGGGCTGGAACTAGGTGATCTTCAAGGTACCTTCCAACCCAAACCATTCTACAATTCTATAAAAGAAATACAAATAAAACAGGGTGTGCACTGCAGAGATTTCAGCACATGAAAATGAACTGCATAAATAAACATCTCATACGTTTAAACTGTTTTCCCAGACAAAAAAAAAAAAAAAAAAAGACTTAACTGACAAGTAAAATGCTGGAGATCCAGACTCAGACACGCACATTCAAGCTGAAGCTAAGAACTTCAAGAGGGTTTTTTTTTTCTCCAAATCACTGCTTCCTGCCTAATAAAAATGTGTCATGACAATATGTTGTGTTAAGATAGATGAAGATCTTAGTATTTTGAGAAGCTCTCCCGGGAATCCATCAATCAAACTTTGCCTTTGCAACAGTGAAGTGATTAAATCTAATGTTTGCTCATAATTTTTAATGGCATAATAATAAGCTATAATGGAAAAAAAATTATTATTTCATCTGAAAGGTGTTGGAAAGGGAGATAAATCAAACTATTTAATAAGAATTCTTATCTGTAGGGGTAACCACACAAAAGCCAGATCAGAACGGATTAGCTATATGCAAGTTTAGCGTGAAAATGTAATTTGTGAGATGTGGTTAACCTGCGTTTAGCCTACAGGCATAAAAACTTTTTTTTACTTTATTGTTTAACAATCAGTTTGTGGCCCACATGACAGAGCTAGCCAGGGAAACTTCAAATGAAACACAGAAAAGGACTTTGGCTATTTGGGATGGATTTAGGGTGTAATGCACTGCCCTGAGCTTGGAGTAGAAGTTTTGAATCAATGCATATAAGGGCATTTTATCTCACCTTCACCAGAGAGAAAATAACATAACTGCATTTTTTGGAACCATCTTTCTAAAATGGCTGAGGTCCTGCTGGGCAAGAGGCTACTGCAAAACCGAGCAAGGAGATTTTTGCTTTAGGTGGATGTCTAAGAGCTGTCAAGTGGACCTGAGCAAATATGCTGAGGAGTCTTGAATGACAGCTGTCGGCAGAGTCATTTGAAATTCAGTTAAAATGAATAGATTTAGCATTGTTTATTTAGACCATGCCAGAGAGAACTACAGCACCTTATCAACGTGAGAAAGGCCAATTAGCAGGGCTGGAGTCAGCCATGCTGTAAACGCTACAGAAATCCCTGGTGGCTTCTGCAAGCGCAGTTTTCCTGTGTGACACCGATCACCAATTAGGAACTCTCCTGACATTGCAGGTCTGGAAAGGTCTTGAATTAATTCCCCGATCCACTGAATCTAATCAGATTTTTGCTGTGGCTTTTTTTCAGCGAGCCCCAGATGGTACCCATGAGCCTCAGGGAAGGCTTCACCCTGGGAAATACAACTAGTAGATCTAGAGGTCTGTGGTGGTGTCCCTGTACCACACGGAAAGGAAAAGCGGATAAGCAACAACAGAGCATTTTTTTCAATGTTCAAATGAATTATTAATACACAATGTTTTGTCTTGTTCTGCAAATTATATTTTCTCAGCCAGCAGTGATTTTCCTAAAGATACCATTTATCTCTGACCACCTCACCAGGACTATTCCCACTAGCTCCGTTTCCAAGAGCAACAGCTTGTACACTAACGCCGCTAAACTTTGGGGAAGGGGTTACCTTTTAAGTCAACCACCAGTTCAAAGAACCACAAGCCTGGCCCAAAGTTGTGTATTTATGCAGTCAGAGAACATGCCAAGGCTTCTGAGAAAGCAGATGGACATTTTAACCTGTTTTTGCTATTTATTTTGTCTTTTAGTCAATGCTGTGTGTGTAATCAGTTAATTGTCTTCTCCTTTTACAAGAAAATCTTTACAACTACATAGGGAAGAAAACCCTTTCACAATGGATTTTAGGAAATTACGTATGATGTCAGATGTTCACCTGGCAAAAAGCCAGTATATACCTTACATTAATTGCACAATATTTATGCCAAATGAAGACGTGGCTCGCTTTCTCAGGCAAGTTTCAAACATTCAGTAACGTTGAAAATAACATGTAAAATCTTTCTTTTTTTTTTTTTTTTTCCCCAAGGTACAGAGTTTGTCTTTAGAATTCCAAAAATCTCATTTGAAGGGTAAGTAATTTTCAGTCTTTAACAAACATTGGATGTATCTTACAATCTCTGGGAATGAAAGCTTCTTGCTGCTAGATAAATGAAACCTCCAGCACAGCTGGTGCCAGTCAGGAATTCCCAGTCTCCTGAGGATGGTTAGTGGTGATGCATGAACCACACGCACTATCCCTTCGCACCGACCTGACCCACGGACCCTGCAAGCAGCCACTGCTCTCCAAGTCACGATGCTCTGCAGCAACGTCCCCATCTGCTTGCAGCACCCACCAAACTCACTCTTTGCCCCGCATGCAAAGAACGAGGACCACCAGTTGTTTGAGCAGGGAGATGGTCTTGGGGTCCTAGTCTTCTCAGGAGGACAGGACTGAGACATTGTCTCCTCCATAAACACACAGAGCAGCCAGAGCGAGATGGCAGCAGGATCATCCAGGCCACCAGCACCTGCCACACGATTTCCAAACACCCTCTCCTGAGCTGATGGGAATGGGGATGGGACAACAAGCTGCAATGCACTATCATGCAGTTATTTATCAAGAAAAGCCATTGGTGGCTCATTATATACATATTTTTATGCATCAAATATGTGTTTTCCCCTACCAGGCCTGTAGAGAAAGAGGTGCAACACTAGAGGGTCCTGTCTTTGCCGGCTGTTGTATATGAAAAAATAAAAAATTGAGTTAGTGTGGTGATTTGGTGGAATGGGGTTTTCAAGACTTGTTCAGCAAGCCCTGAATAATTCAGCGGTAGCTTTGCTTCCTGTGAGTAATGCGCTCGGTCTTGAACTTGTGCCAGTAAAGATGTACACTGCATCGTTCTGAATTTTCTGCTGTAAGCAGCACAAGGCATGATGCTTACAGATAAATGTCTAATGTGTTTTGGGTATGAATTTGCTCTGTGTGCACTCCCATATAGGCATACCCTTACGAATAACACATGTTTACCTTTATTTAAATGCTCACATGATACATTTGACTATAGTTTTCCATACCCCAGGTTGGTTGTTATTTTGACTGCCTGAGATGGCTCAAGAATCCCACAATTTGCTGCTCCATCCTCTTCCTACTAATTCCAAGGCACCCCAGTTTGGTTTTTTGATCATCACTGAGCAACTGAGCCAATGTCTTCATAACACAAGCCATCATAGTCCCGGTACATTACTCCTGACTGGTAATGGTCAGCTCAGAGCCAACCCTTTTATGCATGAAGTTAGGACTGGTTTTCACCACCAGTATCCCTCTACATTTACCCATATTGAATCTCATGTTTTTCTGCCCAGTCACTATGCCTCAAAAGATCCTTCTGGAATTCTTCACATTTGATCTCATTTTTCACTGCCACGCAAAGTTTAGTGCCGTTATTATTCATTCCCCTTTTCAGTCTGTCATGAATATATTGAACGATGCATTCAGCTGCCTTAGCCATGGAATCGTTCACTTCTTTCGCAGGTTATTCATTCCTTCCCTGCACACAAGCTGAAAGAACTGAATTTCAGAGTATAATGAAAGATGGAAAATGCAAAGTCAAGGTGTAAAAAATATGAGCAGAAAAAAGGAGATTATATGAAAATACATACAGCTGGGAAAGTAGAGTGGTCTCCTCCCAGCCTTATATTGTCTACCTGGGGCACAAGCAGGGCTGGACCTGTCCCACGTGCACCCCTGTCTGCGCTGTGGTGGGACAGCACAGGGCCACCTCCCCGTGAGACGGCTCTACACACAGGCTCACGTGTGGCTGCAACGGGGACGGCAGCATTTCGGTGTCCCCCTGAAGAAGGGGCTGCGTTTGCATTAGCACTGAGCAGTGGCACTGCAGTCGGTGCCTGCAGCAGCACCCGGAGAGGCAATTCCCTTGCTTGCCGGTAGGTGAATTATTTTGAATAAATAAATCCACATCCTAAACCCATCCAGAGCCCAGCGCCCTTACAAAATGACAGCATCTCTTCAAAACTAATTGCTGGAGGCTGATTGCTGCACGTGGCCCCTTTGGCACGTCAGGTCCCAAGGACCTGGCCCATGACTGCTTCCTGGCGGACCTGGGAAAGGCTGAGTGCGTGCGCTCCGAGAGCAGCTGCCAGCGGGAGCGCAGCCATCAGCGACAGCGCTTCCGCACCACGTCCCCCTGGAAGGAGGCCTGGGGCTCTCCAGCCATCCCCGCCACGCTATGGAAAGGAAGGTGGAGGTAGATGAAGCTCTGCGACGTGTGCCACATCCCTCCTCCGTGCCTTAGAAAAGCACCAGCCTCCAAGCTTCACCTTTCCCAGCTCCAGCAACCATTCATACCTCTCCCTCCTCTGCGCCCAGGGTGCATCTGCTGTCACAGCCCATCTCAATCTATCCAAGCTCCAGCACCCAAGCAATGTAGCAAGTGTCAGTTCAAGTGAATAAAGTAAAGGATTTAGAAGAGAATAACAAAAAAAATATTCCAGGAGTCCAGGAGATCAGACTATGTAATCTCATGGCTGCTCCAAATCCTTAATAATAAAGCCCATAAATACATCGCATCTTAAGATCAAACATCATCACAGCCAAGGTGCACTGTATTTATAACAAATTCTCCTAAAAAAATGAACTATTAATCAGCACAAATATTGCCGGTAGAGTATCTGACAAGAAACTTTAACGTTGTAACTTTTCTTTTAAATGCGCATTGCTTACGGAACAAACTCTGTCTCTGCTCCTTCTGGCCCTTTTCATTTGCATCTTTTCCACTTATTCAGGTTAGAATATTGTATTACACTGAAAGGATTACAATAACCTCTTTGCAGACCTAATGCAATTGAAACACTTTGGCACTTACCCAGAAGAAAAGAGGTCTTCCAGTTAGAGACCCATAAAAATCAGCAGGTGTCAGGTAAAGATTTCCATTTTGATGGAACTACACTCTTCACTGGAAAACTGTTCCACCTGCAGATTGGATTATCCCTAGTTAATAGACAGAGATATCTGTGAATTGCTGCAAAATACAAAACCACTACGAATGCTCATGTGCAAGCGATGCCTACCGTTTGGTTCTGGTTATTCACCTGCGTGGGATGGCTGGCTGGCAGCACAACAGCAGGAAGTACCTGGGTCATGCCAATGAAACCAGCCCAACGCCCTCAAAACTGCGGAGGAGACTCTCCACGTTTTCTTTTCAGGAGTGCTGTGGTGTCTGTTGGGTCTGTCCCGAGGGCTTGGCTGCTAAACAGCCCTGGTGCAAATAGCGTTGTAGTCCAGGAGAACCTCCTAGTGATACCCAGGAGACTGCTCTCTCTTACAAAGATATAACTAATGGGTCATGTATTTTCATTTCGCCCTCCTGTTTGCTATTCATTTATTCAGATTTATACCAAAACCTCAACAGCAGCACCCAAGATTTTACAGCAGCTCTTCCAGAGGTTACAAAAAAAACACAAATAAAATTTAACTGCTCATCAAGCTGAAAATTCCTCATTCTGCCTTCAAAACAAATTTGCTCTTAAATCCCCCTTGTCTAAAAGGCAACAAACATCGTGTGCAGCTCTGCCAGGTTCAGCTGAGCAGCATGTCTGCATTTGGTCTTCCAGCGCACCAGAGATGTTCTCTCTGCCACAGGCCTGATGATCTGAAACGATCTCTTAAAGTCTCCCTTCACCTGACTCCTTTTCCTTCTGCCGGCTGTAACCAGGCCACAAACAGATGCGTGACAGCACGCTTGGCCACGTGGCTTGCTGGATGCCTGTCTTCTCCCTCACACTGCACCTAAGTCTCACCATTCTCTTTTCTAATTATCACAGGCATCTAAATAACTTTTCTATCAGCATCATTATTAGAATAAGTGAGTCCAAACGGGTGACTCCTGGTCATGGTTCCTCTGTACTTAACGCTGCTGGTCTCATGAGTTTTCACTTCTGGTGATGGGTTTAAGCACCCTCATCCTTACCGTGATTTCCTTCCAAGTTGATCGCTGACCTCTGCTTATCTCTAGTCTTTGTGTTCTCTCATTCTTGGCCAGTGCTGGGAACAGGTTCAACGACAACCTGAAAAGCCTCTGTACAAAGGCACAGCAGATGATTATCTCAAACGAGAAAGTTTTTATGAAACGGTAGGTACCAACAGCCTGAAGAACAGATTGAAACACTATTTTGATTCTCTCTAAGCTTAATATTTACATTTAGTTTTAAAAACACAGACATGGCCCCTACTGCCTGTGATGTCTTTTTTGTTTACAAATAGTCAGAAACACTTGTCGGTAACAATTTTCCAGCATTTAACAAGACTGGCTCCATTTCATGCTGAACTTTAAGTGTTCAGAGTCCAAGGTGTCCTCAGACACTAATGAGAAGGAACTTTCTTCAGCAGTTCAGCTCCTGTAAGACAAGACCGAACTTGCAAACAGCGAATCTCAGCTCTTGCCGTGACTGCTGAAGGAACTCACACTCAAACAGCCCCCGGGAAACTCTAATGACACGCACAAAAGCCTTTGTCAGAAATGAGGAAAGTCTTTGTACAACTGAGACCCTTCCTGGGTGAGCCCTTAACTTCTAGGCTTCAGATAACTCCCAAAGCACTTGTAACAGTTTATTGCAAGCTTGAATATGAAGCACCGTTTCTTTGATAGGCACAAATTTGCAGGTGTCAACGTTCAGGAAGCATTTTGCCCGTTAGCTGCAGTTCCTCTGAGTTTCAAAAGGTTTGGAAGTCTTCAGCTTTCCTCTAAATTTCAGGTTTAGGTCATTCCAGACATCAGAAGTATTCAGGATTCAATCCTGCCACACTCCAAGTGAGCCTCTCACCAAGCAAACTATTATTCATAGCAATTGCTGACCGTCTCACCATCCTCTGTTCTTCTCTTGTATTTCCCACCCGGACTCTTCTGGTTTGCTACCTCCAGTCCCAGTCCACAGTGAAAACGTTCCTCAGTGTCCAACCCAAATCCAGAGACAGCAGCTCTCACCAGCTCTGCATCAGCCTGAACGTTATCCTAGTGCTGAGACGACGCCACAAGGTTCAGCAGCAGCGCAGCATGAGGAAACACAGGGACATGAGCCCGTCCTGCTCCATCAGAAATGCCTCTTCATCACCCATCCCTGCAGCTGCTGGGCAGGGAAATGCCAAAGGCCTGCCATTGCCATGACTGCTGTGGAAGCCAGGGAGAGCAGCGGCTGGAAAAAAGAGTCTATCTCCCCCTTGTCTGTGCAAGTGGCAGCAGGACTTCGTCCTTGATGGAGCAATCCAATCCTGCATCCCCGTGGGCAGGGATCAGCATGAAGTTTCTACCGCTTACCTGGAAAATCCTGCAGAACAAGCATAATTTTAAATACTTCCAAGGTACAGGTTTACTGCAAGATCTGTGCTCAGACTCAGGCTCTGGTATAGAGAACTCACGCTACTTCCAGAGAGGCTCAGAAATCTTGGCTGTGAAAGAAACCTGCGATCTAGGAGCCTAATGCAGGCATCGGGGTGGGGGGAATAAATTAAAAAAAAGTGTTTTCATTGTGTCATGCTCCTGCACTGCCCAAGGTCACTCTGCAGCTCTGGGTACGACAGTTTAACCAGAACTTGTCGGCGCAGCTGTCTGATGGCCTCCCCCACATGGCACAGGCATCATAAAGCAGCAGAGGAACGAAAAGCAGAATTAGTCGGCAAAATCAGGGTTGATTTGCAGTTAAATAACAGCCTTTGTGTTTTCCAACAGTTTTATTCCAGCAGCTTTAAAATCTCATTGTGTGCAAGACGTGTTTCTTATCTACTGTTTGCATAAAGCTGATGATGCGCAACAGTTTTTATTAAAAAAAGGGGTTTTTTAACCACCCCTCCTCTTTTTTGATTTACAGTGATAAATATATTCAGAAGAAAATTCTCCAGCTGCAGTCCCACAGCCCACTCACGCATTAATTACACTGGTGGAGTGGCTGGAACCCAGTATTGCTATTTAGCAGACTATTTTAGCAGGTATTTCAGAAGCTCCTGTTGCTGCCCTCTTTTTCACCTACACTACAGCCAGTCTTTTCCTTATGCCCACCACCACTCAGCTGCAGATTATATCCCCATCCCAGCTGCTTTTTAAACTATAAATTAATACTGAAGATGGTTTAGAATGAAATTATTCCGTTTTCTCCTCTCTCCCCTCCAGATAAGGAATGCTCGTGCCCACTGCTGCCACCTCCAGATTAGACAGAGCCCTCAAAATCAGACAAGTTTTTCTCTTCCAGTGATCAATATTCTCCAGCACTGACTAGAAAATAACTGCTTTCAGAAGGAGAATGGCCCAGAGGGCAGGGATAAAGTTAAGTGGTTGCAATGAGCTAAACTTGGCCCCTAGGAGAAGAGCTATTTCATGCCAAGCCCTGCAAGCTCCAGGAGGATCAGGCTGCATTTCTCACGTGCGCTCCAAGTAACTCATTCCAGAGAGATCAGACCCTGCAGCTGCTGGAACCCCAGCCTGCTCAGAGCCAACCGACCTGGAAAGCCAACACCTCTGGGTATACACACACACGAAAAGGGAAGAGAGATAGAAACAAGCAACGAATCAGAGGCATTTAAAAAGCAAAAAAGGTCCCGCTTACTGCCAGAAGGGAGGCACAGAAGCACACAAGCTCTCCAAGGAATCCCCCCCTAGCTGTGGTACGTCACACTCAAAGGTAACACCATGCATGTGGTGTGCTGTTTGCAGGAGCTTCTTCCCGGTAGGAAAATCAAAGGCGCTTTTTCCAAACCAGGCTGCAACCACCAAAACCCTCCCAGTGTAATTCAAAATATGTATCCTTCCTTCTCTGACAAGAACTGAGAACCCTGTTCAGAGGTAAAACGTGGACTTGACCATAGCCATGTTTCCAAGCTCCAACTACCAACTTCAGGCACACCGTGCTTATTTTCTCTTGGTTTTCACCAAAACCCTCTGAACAATTGCAGTTTCATTCCAGTGAATAATTTTATTTTTTTTTTCCACAGGATAACAAAAATATATCCTACCTACAGAATCGCATTGTGGCTGAGGTGGGAATGGTCCATTAGATATGGCCTAGTCTGCTAAAGGCAGGATAAACAACACCATTGCCCTCCGCTTGTCTGCTAAGCCCATCATCTCTGTAGAAGGCTATCCAAATTCAGGTAGAACTATTGAGAAATTACACACATGTACCACAGGATAAATTATGTTACTTTAAAGTTCAAGTAAAGATGATCCTTGAATTGCAATTCAGTTTATATGCTCAGCTAAGCCAACACACATTCAAGATTTGCTTAAGAAGCACTAATATAACATCAGAGTGAGGTCTGTTTTATGAACAGTCAGGTGTGTAGTTACCCTTCCCCATATCTCCCCTGGAAAAATACATTGCCAGAGCTCCAACAGACATGTCATCAAGATAAATGTGCTCTTCGGTGGGAGGAATATATCACAGCCATTCATATGTTGACTTAACCTTGTTGCCTCTTGACTTAGATCCATCATCTATGCTAAGATTAAGGATGAAGATTAAGTGTGTGTTCTGAAATATGCATGTTAATGAAGATGGCTTCATTTGAAGCCAGTTGAAAGGGAAATTTCTTGACTGCTATCTGCTATTGAGCTATACAGATTTTTTTCCCCAGTTTATTCAATGTCCATTTTGAAATGCAAAAAACCGCACCTCTCTACCAAATAAAGTCACACAACATTTGCAAAAAACCCCCAAGATCATAAGGAAAACCGTGCCAAATGCGAACCTTTCAAGTAGGTTAATCAAAGCAACAAGATACAGACTCTCAAGCTCATCAACCAAAGCATCTCTGATTTTCACAGCAACGCCCACCATCAGAGCTCAAAGAGTACTGGCAAGGCGCATCCCTGCACTCCTGCTGCCTGCCTTAATATCCATACAGGACCACACGCCCCCACAAGGTTTTAATACAGTTGGTTCTTTGATAAGATTTTGAGGCATCTTTTCTTCCTTTCTTTCTTTCTTCTTTTCTTCTTAGAAGTTAAGTCTCAGTCTTCCTTCATTTCCCTACCCTTTCTCCTGCTGACTCATTGTGGTGGGGCAATCCCTGCCCCTCTCCTGCCCAGACCTCTCGGTATCTGGCACGATTTCCTCCCCACCTGAGCCGTTAATAATAATGCAGTAACCAGAAGGGTACATAATGGTCTAACATGAAAGCAATGGGCCAGCACACTATGGCAATTCCCTAGTGCACCTGGGTCCCGTGGCTCCTACCGATAGTAACTATAATCCATCATGCCAGACACCACTTGGATTGTGGCCATGGAAAGGGGGGTACCAGGACCACAAGTCCTAATAAGTCCTGGGCTTGCTAACCAATGGAAAGGACTATCCCACTGTCCAAGCCAGGACCAGAGTGGAAAAATACCTGACAAAAGTCAATGATCTCAGATCCTATAAGTAGTGATTCTAGCACGACCTCTTTGAGCNTTAAGTGTGTGTTCTGAAATATGCATGTTAATGAAGATGGCTTCATTTGAAGCCAGTTGAAAGGGAAATTTCTTGACTGCTATCTGCTATTGAGCTATACAGATTTTTTTCCCCAGTTTATTCAATGTCCATTTTGAAATGCAAAAAACCGCACCTCTCTACCAAATAAAGTCACACAACATTTGCAAAAAACCCCCAAGATCATAAGGAAAACCGTGCCAAATGCGAACCTTTCAAGTAGGTTAATCAAAGCAACAAGATACAGACTCTCAAGCTCATCAACCAAAGCATCTCTGATTTTCACAGCAACGCCCACCATCAGAGCTCAAAGAGTACTGGCAAGGCGCATCCCTGCACTCCTGCTGCCTGCCTTAATATCCATACAGGACCACACGCCCCCACAAGGTTTTAATACAGTTGGTTCTTTGATAAGATTTTGAGGCATCTTTTCTTCCTTTCTTTCTTTCTTCTTTTCTTCTTAGAAGTTAAGTCTCAGTCTTCCTTCATTTCCCTACCCTTTCTCCTGCTGACTCATTGTGGTGGGGCAATCCCTGCCCCTCTCCTGCCCAGACCTCTCGGTATCTGGCACGATTTCCTCCCCACCTGAGCCGTTAATAATAATGCAGTAACCAGAAGGGTACATAATGGTCTAACATGAAAGCAATGGGCCAGCACACTATGGCAATTCCCTAGTGCACCTGGGTCCCGTGGCTCCTACCGATAGTAACTATAATCCATCATGCCAGACACCACTTGGATTGTGGCCATGGAAAGGGGGGTACCAGGACCACAAGTCCTAATAAGTCCTGGGCTTGCTAACCAATGGAAAGGACTATCCCACTGTCCAAGCCAGGACCAGAGTGGAAAAATACCTGACAAAAGTCAATGATCTCAGATCCTATAAGTAGTGATTCTAGCACGACCTCTTTGAGCTCTTCTGGATGGCAGCTGGCTGTATCTCCCCTGAGCCAGGACGCTGTCTCAGGCAACCACCTCGAGGACTGGAAACCCAGGCTGACACAATCCCTCTCGAGTTCCAACAATCACCCGTTGAGGAATGCTGATGCATCCTGAGTATTTACTCTAACTTGAAAAAGGAAATTTTAACTATAGGCTAGCCTCTCTCTTTTTCACCCACCTCTCCACTCATAAGTGTGGATGCATTTGCCCTAGAGATGTGGATGCTCTTTCTTTCTCCATGCACGTGGATAAACTAAAAGTACCTCCCGACTCAACAAAGTCGTGTGATACTAAGAGATCTTTTGATCTCCGCAGTTATAAACTGTGGTGTCTGCGTGTGCAGCTGTGTGTGTGCACACGTAAATACTTTATACATATTTGCTTATTCTCATATGCAAATGATGTGTATTAGTTTGGGATACCTTGTAGTAAGTTAGTGTGAATCCTGTCATCTTTGAATCTGTAATCAAGTCGCTCTTCATTTATTTAGTCGAATCATTTGTAAATCTCTGACTCAGCAGCAGGCATCCCTCACATGTAAAAAAGCTTACATCCCAATTCAACCACCGCGACCTTTCATCCTGTCTCTTCTTCCTCACCGGCTCCGCTTCCCTTTCTCTTTTTGCCAGATATGGGCTTCTGAGAATTTTTTCGGCCCCCCCCCCCCCCGGCACTGGGAGTTCAATATGAGTAGCCAGGCTTAGCACTGTGCTGCGATGACAGTTGTTCCAATGTCCAGTGCCAAACTGATTTGGAAAAGCATCACAGCTCCCTGTTGCTGGTGTGAACCCAAATTTCTCCTGGTGCCAGACTTGGCTGGTATCAACCCTTTGCCATCACTGATGCTGTCTGCCAGCAGCTCCCGCAATGAATGAGCTCCTCCAGCAGCTTTCTTCATCCACAGGAGCAGAGGCTAAACACCGGTTCAGGAAGGGGGTCTGCAGCCACACAAGGATGAGTGAGTGTATCAGACAGGCAGAGGACACATCAAGGCAACAGGGGTGGAAATTTCCCATTTGCGACAGAAAAACCAGCTTTTCCACATCATAAGGAGAAACCTTTATTCTCATTTGGTCAAAAACATAGAATCATAGAATCACTTGGGTTGGAAGAGACCTTCAAGATCATCGAGTCCAACCATAAACCTATGCCAAAACCACCCCTAAACCATGTCCCTCAGCACCACGTCTGCCCGTCTTTTAAATACCTCCAGGGATGGCGATTCCACCACCTCCCTGCGCAGCCTCTTCCAATGCTTCATAACCCTTTTGGTAAAGAAGTTTTTCCTTATATCCAACCTAAACCTCCCCTGGCACAACTTGAGGCCATTTCCTCTTGTCCTGTCGCTTGTTACTTGGGAGAAGAGACTGACCCCCTCCTCACTACAACCTCCTTTCAGGTAGTTGTAGAGAGTGGTAAGGTCTCCCCTCAACCTTCTCTTCTCCAGGCTAAACAATCCCAACTCTCTCAGCCCTGTGCCCACAAAATGTCCTCATCCTCTAGGTTAAACGAACATTCACCTGACTCGGTGTTGGTGCTGTACCTCACATACCGCTCTATCCAGAACATTTCTGCAAGGAGACATTGAACAGTATCTTCCCACACCGGAGTGATTCCAGCTTCAACAGACTGTACCCTTAGTACTTACATGTGTACTTTGATGTTATCGTGGTTTGGGCTGGACTGGCCACTGAAATGAATGATGGATGTCCTGTCCGCTCCTCCCCGCAGGTGTGACCCCTCTAGGCTTTTCCGCTTCCGACCCTCCAACCGGGCAAATAACAAAGTTGGCTGAACTTGGTTGCTATAGAAATAAGTATGAGCAAGAGCCTCTCTGCATCCCATTCCTTGGCATAAATTAGAAACAATCAGGTCTTATCACTCTGGGAGCAGACTACAGTCTTGAAAGCATGCCATTAATTTCAGAGAGTTCAGTTAGTTAGAAGAGGCTGAAAAGTAAAATTACAGAGCAGAAAATCAGTTCTGTTTTACCTCAAACCAGGACAGATGGTAAAATCCCAGGTGAAGTGACCAATGATAAACCTACAGCATTGTAGAGGGCCAGAACCTATGGTTAGATGCTCTTTATCTACGTACAGATCTTACAGGCCGTATCAAGCATTAGCTAAAGCGCTAGTCTCAAGAAATAAATCGGTGTGGCCTCAGCACAGCACAGGCTTGCCCTGGGCAGCCAGGTCTTGTGCGCACAACGGGAGCTCATCCTGCAGCAGCTGCATCTTACTCCCCGGTTTAACTGGGGCTTATGGCCCAGGAAAAGGGGCCTCCCCACTTCCCCAGACACCCATCACGCACCCTGTACGAATTCCGCCCATTGCTAGCAAAACCTGTGCATCCCACAGGGTGGAGGAGGAGACCAGCAGCCGCTGGACTGAGGCCCCGTCCTCTGTTCAATGAGTTCCACAGAAGCCTTTTCCATTTACTACTGTGCTCTGGATACAGCCCTGCCAAATCTGCTTCAAACTGCCTAGAAGTCCTGCGACACCATCACCAGCATCTCTTCTGGCCCAGTTTCCCAAGCCGTACAGAGAACTAGAGACTGCAAAAGCAGCTTAGCAAAGAATTTGAGCTGCTTTCCCCAAAGTCACTTGATTTAAGACATCGAGGCAAGTCTCCAGTATGGATGAGGCACTATATTTCTTTCAGGCCAAGAACATAAGAGCCTCCCTCCAGTGACGGACACCAGCTTTTTTGTTGCTGGCCAACCAAAATGTCAGCCTGCCAATCCCGCACCACAACCAGAAATAAAGCCTTTATTTTAAATTTAGTGGTGCCTAGTCCTGAAGGTGAAAGACTTTATTATGGCTTCGAGTTTGCTCCAAGTTGGGAGCACGGTCATGTTAAAATAAATTGTCCTGTCCACCACTATTATTCTCCTCTTCGCTTACAGCAGTTGCATAAGCCACCCATCTTCCAGACCCTACAAGCCACGTATCAAAATCATCATACCGCCAAGAGCTGCAAGAGTCAAGGAAATGAACCTGGGGCAGCCCAACAGACCTGCAAATGCAGATTTCACTGGGCTGGGTCATCCGAGCGACTCTGCTGTACAAGGGTCTTTGCTGGCTCATCTTCTCCCAGGATCCAGATAGGACCACGAGCACAGGATCCGGTCCCAAGGAGCCAGGAAGCTGCATGCAGTTCCAACGCCATAAGGCGCCAACATTGGATTTACCTCACCTCATCCACAAGTCTAAAGTTTTGGGGCATAATTTACAGTTAGTCAGCTAAGCCTCCTTTTTGGCAGCAGAGAGACACAAGATTCCTCTGGAGATGTCTGTCTGACTCTCGGAGCTGCTCAGAGGTATGTATAACTTCTGGAGAGCCACCGCTAAGTGAGACGGATCCTACCCTCCAAACTGAATGACAGGCTAATGTGCTGTAGGTTCCTCCAGCAATGTTATTAAGTGACAAAACTGCCAGTTTTAAATTGATTCACCGTTTCTAAGATCAGCAAAACCAGAGAGTTTCCTCTTGTGAGCTGAACATTTAATAGTTCTTGAAAATGATGCAAAAAAAAAAAAAAAAAGCGCTAAAAAAGAAAGAGACACAAAGATTGTGGAGAAAAACAGCAAAAAATATCGATGGCGTTCTTTGCATGGGTGGTCAGTAATGCCAAGAATAAGGATGGTTTGGCATAACTTTCATTTAGAAGATGGAAAGCAAAATATGAATGTTAATAAATAAACAAATACACTTTTCCCTCAATTACTGCTCACACTTCTGCTAGTGACAGGATCCTGCAAGTAGGAATCAAAGAGGTTAGGAGGAAATGCAAACATTTTAAATAAAATCTAATTGCACATGTAGAAAAAAAAATAATTGGGAACAACCATTTAGTGTTAGGAGTCAGTGGGGTTAGAAATTCGGAGGTGAGAGAAAATGAAGATTTGCTTTGTGCAGTAATAAGGCTGAGACAGTTTTGACCGCACAGACAGCAATATCAGGAGGAAGAAAAAGTAATGGCGGTAAAATATGTTATAGCTATCTTGTGGCGATTCCCGAAATACTCCATCCTGTGTTTATAAGCACAGGAAAATGGAGCTTATTTACTTGCAGAGAGGACAGCATTATATGGGACTAAGGGCCTGGCAGAACTGATATACCGAAAAGAGCAGTATGTTTCAGCAGTGACTAAGGGCGGTTAAAAGAAGGGATATCTTCTCAAGGGATGAGTATTTTTCAGTGTGCATATACACCAAATATGGGGAGCTATTACTTAGTATGACACGCTGCGGAGTACTAATTCAAAGCAGCAAACTGACGAACAGTTAAAAGTGAAGGTTAGGGGGAAAAAAAACAGTACTGAAAGCAAAATATATCAAAAGCTGTAGACCACAGTTTGCAAAAGAACTACAGCATCACCGTGCCTGCAACATCCCAGGCACGATACTGCTGAGTGTAGGGAGCCATTCAGGGACAGCAGCATCAACAGCTAAGGGTGGGGTTTTATTTTTTCTCATGTTTTCTACACATTTCCGCAGCATCCGTGCAAAGAGAAAATGCATGTCAAGAAAATGCAGAAAAAACTCTCGTGCCTTTGATTCTAACCCTCTGTGCCACCACTATTCTCTCTGCACTTTCTTACAGCCTGGAGGAAATAAGAACCATCACCCCATCGTGAATATATCAAGGAAGTTACCAGCAAACTTTACCCAGAATAAGATTAGATGAGGATGTGAGATAAAACATGCAAAACCCACAAAAGTGTACTGAGTCAAAGATGGTTCTAAACGTAGGCAAGACCAGAGGACATAAACCCTGGTACATCAGAAGGCACCGACTCGTCCCTTGTCCTACAGCAGACTCTTTCTTTCTTAAACCGGTGCTTCCTGGAAGCAGGAGCCTTCCAGGCTCCGAGTCTCTGCACTTGCCCCCTGGTTTTGCTTTCCCAAGAGCAAAGAGTGGGCGCTGCCCCATGAGGAGCTCCGCTCTCCACAGGAACCACTGTCAGCTTCACCTGAACCCAGCGTGGCAAAACCCCGGGCATGCAGTGGCACTGGTGGAAGGTGGACGCCACGTCTCCTACATAGCCATGCCCAGGCTCACGGACTGCACATGGGTGTCAGAGTCCCCATCACCCCACCCACAGAGATGGATCAGATGTTCCCCTAAATCCTTCCTAAAAAAATACAGGAACTGGAGATTCATGACTTGACCAGACCAGACCACAAGTGTGTGTGAGTCACAGTGTTATCTTGGAGACTTACATTTAAAGGGCTTTCATCAGAACATTTTTAACCTGATTTTCATGAATTGATGACACAAGACGGATTATTTTGGTGGTGGATTATGTGGAAAAGTCTCTTCCACAACAGTCAGGGCCACCTCACCCCGACACATACAAGATCACTGCCATAACAGAAGCAAGAGAAGGCTGCATGCTTAGCTCAAAGAGGAAGAAGCGAACAAAACCTATGAAACCAGTATGGTAACCACACAGTGAACAAGCAGCTAGCATTGCATCTTCCACTGTGGCTCGAAGGGTCTTTTAAAGGAAGTATCCAAGTAATAAATAAATAAATTGCACTAATAATTGCCATCACCTAATCAAAGTGAAACACAGACTACCGGTAATTACCCATTATTCCTCTTCCATGTGGCTAGCGATGAAACTGCAACACGTAGTCCAAGGACAACCAAAAGAGACTTCAGGGCTTTGGGATGATTGGTAATGGAATCCAGAGCGCAGGTCATTTTTCCCTCTATCCTTCCAGTTGTGGATAGCAACATTGGAAAAACCAGACAGACCCAGCCTGTTAATACATGGCTTTGTGGCTGGTGTCACCGCCACAATTTTGGGGTTTATGATAACGGGATGGTCTACACAGCACCAGGCTTGCTGGCATCACATGGGATTCTCCTTTCTCCAAGGGGGAAGAGGGTCTTTGCACACGAGCTAAAGGGGCTCATTGACAGAGCTTTAAACTAGGCTTGAACAGGGAGGGAGATAATACCAGGCTTGCCCACAACAAGCTGTGGGATGACATGCCAAGGTTAGAGGGACGGGGTGCTAGTGAGGGCCCTCAGCCTGCTGCTCTGAGACCTGCTGGCTACACTGCACCACACTTGAAGTCTTAATGGAGATGAACCAGGAGCCAAGACGGAAACACCGGTGAAATGCCTAAAAGGAATTAAGAGGTGTTCTTCTAAGATGACACGCCCAACAGCCCAGCTGAAGCGCCTCTACACCACTGCATGCAGCATGGGCAACAAACAGGAGGTGCTGGAAGCCACCGTGCTGCTAGAAAGCTACGACCTGGTTGCCATTACTAAAACCTGGTGGGATGAATTCCATGACTGGAGTGCTACAGTCAATGGCTACAGGCTGTTCAGAAGGAACATGCGAAGCAGGGACAGAGGCCTTACATCAAAAAATGGATAGAGTGTGAGGAGGTATTTCTGAAGAACAGCCACAAGCAGGTTGAAAACTCATGGGTAAGAAAAAGAGACTGAGGCAACAAAGGGAACCTTGTGGTTGGAGGCTACTACAGGCCGCCCAATCAAGGGGAGCCCATTGATGAAGCCTTCTTACTCCAGCTATGGGAGGCATTGTGCTCACAGGTTCTCATTCTCCTGCAGGACTTCAAACACCCTGATCTGCTGGAAAAGTCGCAGCTGTAGGCAGTCCAGAAGACTCCTGGACTGCGTTGAGGATAACTTCCTCGTCCAGAAGACTCCTGGACTGCGTTGAGGATAACTTCCTCAGCCAGGCAATAGACAGCCCTACCAGAGGGGATGCAATACTGGACCTGTGGGTCACCAATGCAAGTGAGCTCATTGGTGACATCAAGGTTGGAGGCAGCCTGGGCTGCAGTGATCACACACTGGTGGAGTTTGCAGTCCTGGGATATTTGGGTCAGGCAAAGAGTGAAGTTGGGACCATGAATTTTAGGAAAGCAAACTTCCAGCTGTTCAAGGAGTTAGTCAATAGGACCCTCTGGGAAACTGTTCTCAGGGATGAGGGAGCAGAACAGAGCTGGCAGATGTTTAAGGATGCTTTCCATAGAGTGTAAGAGTTCTTCACTCCCAGGTGTAAGAAAACAGGAAAGGAAGGCGAGACCAGCATGGCTGAGTTGAGACCTTCTGATCAAACTAAAGGGCAAGAAAGAGAGGCACAGGCAGTGGGAGCAGGGATAGGTATGCTGGGAAGAGTACAGGGCTGCTGCCCAGCTGCATAGGGATGGGGTCAAGAAGGCCAAGGCACAACTGGAGCTGAACTTGGCAAGGGACACAAAGAATAATAAGAAGGGCTTCTACAGGTACATCAACCAGAAAAGGAAGGTCAAAGAAAGCGTGCCCCCCATGATGAACACAACTGACAAACTGATAGTAACAGACAGGGAGAAGGCTGAGCTACTCAACAACTTTTTTTGCCTCAGTCTTTACTGGCAACCTCCCTCCCCACACCTCTGGAGTAGATGGATCGCAAGGCAGGGACTGGGGGAGCAAAGTGCCTCCCCCTGTAAGAGAAGATCAGGTTTGTGACCATCAGAGCAACCTGAACATACAGAAATCTAGGGGGCCTGATGAGGTGCATCCCAGAGTTCTGAGGGAATTGGCTGATGTAGTTGCCAAGCTCCTTACCATGATATTTGAAAAGTCATGGTAGCCAGGTGAAGTCCCTGGTGACTGGAAAAGGGGAAACATTACATCCATTTTTAAAAAGGGTAGAAAGGAGGACCTTGGGAACTACCGACCTCTCAGCCTCACCTCTGCAGGATGGAACAGATCCTCCTAGAAGCTATGCCAAGGCACACGGAGGACAGTGAAGTAATTAGAGACATTCACCAAGGGCAAGTCCTGCCTGAGCAACCTAGTGGCCCTCTGTGGTGGAGTGACTACATCAGTGGACAAGAGAAGAGCTACAGATGTCATCTATCTGGAATTCTGTAAGGCCTTTGACACAGTCCCCCACAACATCCTTCTCTCTAAATTGGTGAGATATGGATTTGATGGATGGACTGTTTGGTGGATGAGAAATTGGCTGGGTCATCACATCCAGAGAGTAGAGGTCAACAGCTCAATGTCCAGATGGAAATCAGTGACGAGGTGTCCCTTGGGGCCTGTACTGCATTCAATATTTTCATCAGTGACATAGGCAATGGGATCGAGTCTCAGCAAGTTTGTGGACAACACCAAACTGAGCAGTGCAATTGACATGCCTTATGTCATTCAGAGGGACCTGAACAAGCTTGAGAAGCGTGACCATGTGACCCTCATGAGGTTCAACACGGTCAAGTGTGAGGTCCTGCACCTGGGTCTGGGCAAACCCCAGTATCAATACAGGCTGGGGGATGAAAGGACTGAGAGCAGCCCTGTGGAGGACTTGGATGTATTGGTTGATGAGAAGCTCAACATGACCAGGCAACATGCACTTGCAGCCCAGAAAGCAAATCACATCCTGGGTTGCATCAGAAGAAGTGTGGTCAGCAGGTCAAGGGTGGTGATTCTGCCCCTCTACTCTGCTCTGGTGAGACCCCACCTGCAGTACTGCATCCAGCTCTGGAGTCCTCAGCACAGAAAAGACAAGGACCTGTTGGAGCAGGTCCAGAGGAGGGCCACAAAAATGATCAGAGGGCTGGAACACCTCTGCTATGAGGACACGCTGGGGCAGTTGAGTTGTTCAGCCTGGAGAAGTGAAGGTGCCCGGGAGACCTTATTCTGGACTTTCCGTACTTAAAGGGGGCCTACAGGAAAGATGAGGACAAACTTTTTAGCAGGGCCAGCTGTGATAGGGCAAGGGGTAATGGTTTCAAACTAAAAGAGGGAAGATTTAGACTAGACAGAAGGAAGAAAGTTTTTATGATGAGGTGGTGAAACCCTGGCACAGGTTGCCCAGAGCGGTGGCAGATGCCCCGTCCCTGGGAACATGCAAGGCCAGGTTGGACGGGGCTCTGAGTAACCTGATCTAGTTGAAGATGTCCCTGCTCATTGCAGGGGAGTTGGACTAGGTGACTTTTTTTAAAGGTCCCTTCTGACACAAACTACTCTATGATTAAGGGGGGAAAGAAAGTGCATCCTAACAAGTTTTCCCATTTTAGATTCAAAGTGAGAAAACAGAGTATTTGTTTATTTGTGATACCATCTCAAGAGCACCTATCCAGCTAGGAACCACATGATCACAGTTTCAAAATATGCTGAGTATTGTATTATCATATAGGAAAAAAAACCCCACTATTGTTCTCAGTAATTGTTTACAATGACAAGCACAAAACCCAAACCCAGCAACTCTTGCTCTTTCACAGGCCAATTGCACATATGAAGAGCATCCTAATTCACTAAACTGGAAAATAAAAAGATTAAGAAACAAAACATGCAAAAATCATTATTTCTGCTTTCTATGACTCAGTTTAAACCAGAGTCAGGTCAATACAGGACCTGCACCAAAGTGGTTTTCATCAGATGGAACTCAGAAACCTTCTAGCTTTATAACCATCAGTGGGACTGCCAGAGTAAGAAATGCTGCTTTAGACTGGAACACTGCTGTTGCCAGGCTTTCCAGATATCTTAATGAAATTAATAATTTCTTTGTATTTCTTTCAAAGGAGGGTTTACTTCCTGTCTTTCGCAATTACATTCTTCAATGTTTCATTATATGCCCCCCATACTGGCATCAGAACCACAAGTGAGTCAAGGAGACACAAGCAAACTCAGCCTTGAGAGGGGGCAGCTGCAAAACATTCACAAAACCCATCATTTTTTTGTAGGCCACAATTCTCTTAATGATTTGTCGGTAGCACTGTTTGCTACATCACAGCATTGGCCTTTTCTTGGCCTACCTTGTATTACACCAAACTTCAGCAACATCAAGCTGGCAGCATTTAGCAGCGGTTAGTTGTAAGTATGCCATTAAGTTCCTTTTTGTTGGCCCATCTGTTTATTTTAACAGATCAAATTTTTCAAGAGAAGTCATTTAAAATGGAGAGCCCCACTGCTGAGTGACATTCGCATCGTTATTCACAGCAGCTGAAATGAAAACACAAAAGTTATAATTTGCTACCCACAGGGAGCGTCACAGGGAACAGCGATCCAGAAAGGAGGAGCTCTTCCCTGCTGGAAAGTTTCTAAAGGAGTCACGCTTTCCTATCACCCCTCTTCGCTACCAAGCTGCTCCACTTGCAATTAAAGTAGATTTTCTTTACAACAGTAAAGTTTCCATCCAGCGAGCAGCTAGTTATTGCATGTTGAATCAAACTCTGCCGTTTCATGTACAAGCCAGCCCGCGCAACTAGTAATTTCACTGATCAAAAGCAACAAGGTGCAGACCAGGTTGAAACCTGTGCAAACTCTGTGCAAAGGGTAGGGCTGAAATTCCAATATGCTCCAAATACCACAGCTTGGAGAATAATAGAAGACAGTAAAGATTAATGTAACCATTGTGTTTTCAGTGCAGAGGCCTGTATGGTGGCAACCACCTGCCTGCAGGGCACGATCAGTCCCATCCCAAACTGCACACCTACAACACAGCAGGCAAAACACATTCTCGAGTGCTGGTTTCCACCATCGGCAAAGGGGTTCCAAGGTATGTAACCCAGACGAAGTTGCCCAGCTGCAGCATGGAAAGTCTACATTTAGGCAGAGAAATCCCATTTCAGGAACTTCCCTAACATATATGGAAACTGAGCCTTGAAGGCTGCACAATATCTGCAACCGACCGAGTTCACGAGTACCCAAACCATTCACCCGCCATCGGGGTGACCCACGGAAACACGACATGCAACTGTGTTTTGGCTTTCCCAGGACTTTGTTATCTGCTAAAACACAGAGCCAAGCCATTAATCTATGGTAGAGATAAGGAAATGGTTATCCTAAGGGATGATATGGTTTCCTATGTAGGTAGCCTCTTTTTTAATATCGGGATGACAGACTGCCCTGTTCCTCAGCATGTTGGTGTAATAACCCATAGCGTAAAGTAACACAACCCAACAAAATAATTTCTTTCCCCAGAAGAACCATGCCACTATCGGCCTGCCTTCACAAGGCAACTGAGGAGGACAATAAATGAAACCGAGAGTGCCTCTCAGAGCAGGACCTCTTCGTGGGATGTCTTCCTGCAAGCGGTGGCTCTGGTCGCAGCCTCTCCCAGTCCCGCCATCCCTTAGAGGTTCTGGAGCTCTCATAGAGGAAAGTGGGTAGAAGGAAAACAACGCCCTTCAGTGCTCCTACACAAAATGGGGCAAGAGACGCATCAGGGGACACCACGCAGAGAAAGTCTCTTGCAGATCTGCATCAAAGCCCATCTGAACCTTCACCAGAAGGGGTGGTTTTCCTTTTAAGTGGCTTTTGATGTGGCCTTTGTAACTACGCAGTTGTATTACAAAGGTAAATCACACGCAATCATTCATTCTCCTCTTCCTATTCAAGGACTCCTGCGTTCAAAAGGCGATATTTTACTATTATTTTTCCTTTGACAGTTACTTGTATGCAGGGATTATTGGCAGCTCAATAGCCGTGATGTGCAGAAAAGCCGTGCTGGGGGAGGGAATCCTCATCAGCTCTTTCTTCCAGTCTCCCAGCATGTTAAAAGCACTCTGAGGTACAGGGAACAGCAGGGAAGTAGCATGAATGCAAATCACAGTTTTTTTCCTCTTTAAATAGATCCTCTATGCATCCCCACATAGGGAAGATGACCCAGCAGAACCCCATTCTTCTCCCTTTCCTCCTCGTTCCTACTTAGAAGTAACAGATAAGGCATTTTCAGCAAAAACAGATAGCATCACCCCGGTGCAAACAGATCACCCTGCCAGATCCAAGCAGCAGTGCTCTGCAAAGACAAGGCGGCACTCTATTATTGCACTACTCTCCTGCTCAGTGGCAACCTCTTCCCAACAGGAATGGCAGCTGTAGGTCCAATGCAACAAATCTTACCTCTTCAGATACGTTTTCTAACCAGTGAACGGTCCCATTCAGCACACTTCATCATTCATTGCAAAATAATCTATTTTCTGAAAGATAACATCGATACTTACAGGTTTGGAAGGGCTTAAATCCTCTGGGCAAAAGCCTAAGGCCCTTTGCACAATCAAAGATATACAAATAAGAGACTGATAAGCACAGTATCAAGAACAGAATGCAAGTGGACACAAAATGCAACAGGTTTAAAGTTTCAAATAATTTTGGCATTTCACAGCAACTTAGTCTTTGTACACATACGGAGGAGGAGCGACTCATGAGCATGTGGAGCAGCATTCCCAGCTGCATCATTACTGAAGACAGTTGCTTAGACACCTATGGACTACTGAACTGAATTCTGCTAAACCAAAACTGTTTCCTGCCAATTCTTCCCATTCTGCTGCAAGAGGCCTTATCTTGGCATCATCTACTCACACAAGAGAGACTGCACCAGCACTCCACGCTCCCTGCTGCTACCCAAGGTCACTACTCTGAATTACACACCTGAGGCTCAAAGACCACCCTACTCAAATCCTAGTGACTACGGTCTCTTGGGGAGCAGAGGGGGGAAGCACAGAGGTGTCTCCAGAAGGTGGGGTTTGTTTTGATTGGGGGAGGTTGTCTTCCAAAACAAGACCAAAAAAAATCCTTTTACATTTATCTTGGCTGGCTTTTAAATTCCAAGTCTGCCCAAACCCCTCCGTTTCCCCACCCCAATAGTATTTTGAAGCAATGCTCTGGATGCCAAGGCTCCTGAACACCGAGACAAGGGTACGAGCCTTTACAAACGTTAAATAAAGACTTTAAAACAGGAGTTTGATTTTGTGTTACAAGAGCATTAACTGCAACCTGGAACAGCTCTAGCTATTTTCTTAATATTTTAGGTTAAAAAATTCCAGAGGCATAAGACTCTCAGAGCTGGATGATAGTTCCTCAATACTTTATTAAGGTCTTTAGTGTACATACGCTGCTCTGTCAGCTTGTCACTAGATCAGGTAAAACATCAGACAGAGAACAGGGAAACATGTCAGCTAGAAGTGCCATAGACTCTCTGAACAGCATTAATGAAGAGTTCTACTACACAATGCAACCAGAATAAAGTAACAGCCAACCTATACAGGTTGTCAAAATAAGATGAGACCACCCTTCCAGGACAGATGTTTACGCATAGCACTTTTTTATGCACAGACATCCACAAAAGGGATTGACCAGTTTGTGAAAAAAAAAGTGACTCCAAAGTCCAGGAACATTCAAAAAGGTGTAGTTTGCATACAAAAAGTCCGTTAATTCCAGAAGTTCAAGTGCAAGTGGACTTTGACTAATATTAATCACAAAAGCCACCAATTTACCATGCAAACATTTTAATTGTTTAACTTGCTCTCTTCCAGGCATGAAGAGACAGAAGTACCACTCCACGGCGGTATCTCCTATGACAGTGACAAAGGACCACCTGCTTATAACTTAAATAATAAATTCCTGTTTTGTATAACCGAGGCTGAATACCCACAGGATATTATTAACATTTCCCCTCCAGCATCTGGTCTAATAAAGAAACACAGAACAGCTTTGCTGTAGTACAAAAGTTTACAGAAAGTTCGACAATTTAATTAAAGACAATACAAAATATGTTGTCTGAATTCAAATAATTTATGTAAAAGTACATGAATGAGAAAATATTGGCGAGAAGATCTGGGTAACCATATTATCAGATGCATGTTCTTTGCCCCTAGAGATAACATACAGTCAAAGTTACATTTGTTACAATAAAAGACAGCATTTTAAAAGAAACACAATTTCAGATCTACCAGCCCTTTAACGTGAAAAATTCCTGTTAACACAGGATAACCTGATAGAATTAAAAAAAAAAATAATGGAGCAATACTGAAGTATCCAAATAATCCTGTAATGTTTGCTCTTCATTTTATCGAGGAGGGAGAAGACAACAAAAAACAGAAGATTGTTTTGTTAGCGCTTTGTCTTCTCAAGTGTTTTAACAAATGTGATCAGAGCATCAGGGATTACTTTCATCCACAAACCCCAGTAAAACCCACCTCCTTGCAAGGAGACAGGGTACAGATCAGGCACAGATCTTCCCTTCCCCACAAAGCAGTACCACATCCACACAGGAGTGGATCCTGCAAGCGAAGCAAGCTACCCCTACCGTACTCAGGGTGGCAGCTTGGCCCCAACAAGCACTTTCTCTCAGCCTCCAGCAGAGCTGCTACTCCTCTCAAATCACAAGTTATTTCATCGTTTGTCAAATATTGAAACCTCAGAAGTCACCTTCTTGATTACAGTATCAGACAACAGCGTGAAACACCCAAGACTTCTCACCATGTGTCATTTGCCCTCCACATTTTTGTGGTCGGTTAAATAGTTTAACAAGACGACACATGATTGATTTCTTTAAAGATATTTTAGTTCATTGATTCTCGATAAAAGCATTGGTTGCAGTACAATAGTTTGACATACAGCAACAAAATTTACTCAGTTTACATGCACAAACTATTTAATAATAGTACACAGTCTTTCCTATTCCCATTATAAAATGAACACTACTATGACAGCTGACACAGCCTTCCGATTGTTCTCATGAGCTCTAAAAAAGTGATGAAAACAGTGTTCCAGTTGGTACGATGGCAAAGAACAGAAGTTTGGCCACTGCTGAAAAATTCCAATGAAGATGCAAGTATCATAATGGGAAACAGTGTTGGAGTTACTGTAAAAACAGCTACAAAAATGCTACACAAAATTGTTTTGATGTGTACTTCAGTTTAAGAAAAGAACACATGGGAAATACCAAACAGCTTTGTATAGAAACATACCAGAAACAAAAGTGCATCAGAGGAAGAAAAGCTCGAGTTTAAGGCCAGAAAAATGTGTGGATGACTAAAAAAATACTGATCACTGAAGTACTGTAAACCAGCAGCAATCTGTTGGGGAAAGTGCATAATTTTCTAAGCAGAATTGGGTTTTGTGGTGTTTTTTTTTGTTTTTGTTGGGAGTTTTTTTAAATAAAGCTTCCAACTCTGAAAACACAAGCCAAAACTCCTCCGCATTTATGTGCTATGCCTGACTGAGATTTCTTTCAGTTTTACAGTTTGGTCCAGATTCTCATGGTTTAATGTACAAAGTCTGCTTTTCAGAAAACAGATACAACACTGTCCCCTTCATTAAAGGTTGATGTCAAAGTTTCAGTACTGCTGTTAAAGGGCTTCTAGAAACGAGAACAGAGAAGTCAGATTTGTGACCAAGAGATAAGCAATGAACTCTTTAGAAAGTACACGTTACAATAAGACTTTTCTCTTAGCAAATAAAAGTCATCAGGGGACTTTTTTTTTTTTTAAACATTTCTTTCTAGGTTTCAGAAGTGCTAACAATTCCAGCAATAAAACTTTCAAAGTGCCCTGGCTGTGCTTTTCTTTTAGTGTCTTTTCCAAATGGTATTCAAACAGGTAAGAAACCCCCTCTTCTTACCAAGAGTTACCAGTTTAGCATTATGATATTGGCAAGTCAGATCCTGAAATATTATGAATAGTCAATAGTTGCAATCACTTTATTCATGATCATATAAAAAAAGCACAGTTACATGTGACTGCACTGTCAGATCTATAATACACCAAGTAAGACTGCAAAAATAAAAGGCAAAAAAGGGTAAAGGCCTCAAGTCTCCTTTTTTTGTTTGGGTTTTTTTTTTCCCACTAATTGTCTCACAGCAAAAAAAAAATAGTAAAGGCTTAATCTTAAATACAAAGTTATAATCTGCAAATCAGGTCCTCTAATCCAGACTGATGGTACAATTTATTGTTTCAACTGAACCACCCATTCTAAACTTGCAATGCCGGCACTCATTCATACCCTGAAGCATTCCCCAGCCTCATCCACAGAATCAACTATTCACACCTTATTTTAAGTAGAACAATAAAAAAAGTTGTTGTTTTGAAACAGTTGGTCTGAATTATTTAATACCACAATTAAAACTCAAGAAAGAAAGAAGAAAAATTTAAGGATATCTCAACTCAATTCTCAAAATATTTTTGATAAAGGAGAAAAAGAGTTGTGAATATGGAAGTACAGAAGGTGCTAAAACATCACTAAAAAATGGACTTGGTGAAGAGCCTACACTGGAAACACTTATCTTGTCAAAGAATTAAAATGATCATCTCAGAAGACAATTCAGAGATGCTTAGTCAGAATTGTGAAAAAATGCAAACTAGACTGTCAGAGATCACTGAAATACCTAAACTAAAGGCAGTGCAAAATGATGGTTGGTGAGGGGGCAACCAGTCATCTTGCAAAGTGAGGGGCTTCAAACTACTCATCACTGATCTCCTTAATAATCTGCATTGAAGGACCTGATGAACAGCAGTGAAATTTTTGTCATGCAATTATAATTGTTCAGCAACTAATACGCAACTCAAGAGTGATACTGTTATCCATGGTGGATTATTAAAGTAATAATCCATTCAAGAATAAGGTCAAAAGGGAAAGTGGTAAACATCAGTCACCATAAGTGAAAACACTTCAAAAATTTACAATTAAATAAAAAGTTAGATGATATCTTATAAAAAGAAGTACCGAACACAACAAAGCCACAATAAATTAGTGTTTCCATAAAACGACATGCTGAAGGTTTTGTTCCCAAGTCTATACATTTTTTACTGTCTGTTAATTCCTAAATATTGACAGCGTAATTGAATAATTGAGGTACAGTAGTTTACATTTGTATATGTCTTGTAAAAAGGTTAATTTTTTTCTTCCAGTTTTTCTTCCTCATCGCCAAAGAACAACAAAGGAAACATTCCTAAAATGCAGCCAATGGTCACTCCAATAGCTTTACCCTGGAGAAAGGGGGAAAAAATTAAGTTTCTCACTGATCAATGAGTTGTTACTCGTTTCTGTGTAGTACCAACACAACCTGGAAAATGGACCCTTTGTTCTAGTTTTTGGTTGGGAGCCACATTTTTCTCAGCATGCAGGCTAGAAATACAATCTATGAGAGAGAGACAGATGTGACAAGGTTAGAAACAGTATGTGCTGTGATAAAAGACAATTCTGAATAACAAGGAGGGGAATGACCCATGAAGAGCTGCACAGGTGGTAAGGGAGAAGACGGCGATTGAAAGGATTAGTAGGATGAGCAGGAAGACAGGAAAGCAAAACCAAACCCATAGACCTTTTAGGTGCAATTATAAATGTATCTGGTAATGCAAATTATCAAAGTCAGGAACGAGGAATTCCTTGCAAACAGAATGGCTTGCAAAGGAACAAGGCGAAGACAAAAAAAGAAAGTATTTTGGAAAACATTTCACTATTGACCTAGATGTAAAAGTCAAGAGGAGAGGAAAGAAGACAGGCAACATCCAAACCACATCAACAGCAGCAGGTGGGTTGCGTTGAGAAACTTGAGACAGTGGGTTAGAGAGAAAAAACGCTAACATACAAGTGAATATTCTCAGCAGTCTTTTCACAGAAAACTGCTGTGAATGAATGGCAGCGCAATGACAGGCTTTTGCCACACTCAGCTTCCACCGAGGAGCCTCGTGTCAGAGAGGCTAGAGGGCAGCCCACTGACAACGTGCCAATCCCCCTCAGTTCAATGCTTTGATCTATCACTGCTGAAAATGGACTTTCTGCCTCCTAACTTTTCCTCAGCAAGCGTTATCTCTCTTCCCTTAAATCTGCAAAGCTATTTTTCTCCATGAAAGTTCATTCTGGTAAAGTGAAATATATGTTTCTTTACTCAGTTTCTTATAATCTGTTTCTTCCAACAAAATAAACTAATGCTCTCATTGCTGATGAGACTTCTGAAGGACTGCTTCAAATGTTTAAATAAATAATCATCCTGAGAATGAATCGGCACGAGGAGTATCCCGTAACTGTAAACTCAGGCAGTGAATATTACTCAAATGCTAAAAGTTTACCCGGGGAAAGATAATTCTATATTCAAGCTAATTACAGAATATTATAAATTAATACATACAGCTATACGAATAGCAAGCACTTGACAAAGAATGTACAGAAGTAAACTGCTAAGGGGTCACAACTTTCAAATAAACTATCTTATCACAGTAGCCCGAGCTCACCCCAGGTGCCTGCAGAGCATACATGAAGTCACTGCAGGAACTACCCATGTTGCTAGTCACTTGTAGGTTGTTGCATACAAGAAACCACCTAAGCCCAAAACAACCCAGTCTCACGATGCTCCCTGATGCAAGCTGACAACTAAACCTTCCAGGAAATGCGCAAGATGTTGGTGGTCATTAAGTATTTAATGGCAAAAGTGACACAAAGCCTTGATCACATTTTAGTTTAAACAAAAAAAGCTCCATGCAAAGAGTGCCTACCTGCAGGATACTCACCAAGTGTGCACTGAGGCGCGTTTGCCACATATCAGCTTGTTTGGGTGTCAGATCAGGGATTGACAGGCCCAGCCGCGAAGCTAAAGCTTCTACGTAACCTGCAAGACTGGAAGAACAAGAAAACAAGAACAAACGATTTTGCATCCAACACTGTCTTCTAGTGAGGATTTTGAAGAGCCTGTAAGTAACTTTTGCTGGAGGAAAGGCTACATGCACACACACTGGTTAGTAATAAGCATTGCTATTTGCAGGAAAACAAATTAGAGGGAAAGTTGTAAAAAAGAGGCATAACACAGCTTTACTTGCAGCAATTACTGAGAAATTTTATTTAAAAAATAAAAAAGTCAGCTGCATCTGTTTATATCAGAAATAGGTACGCCTAGATCTGAAGACTTTTCAGATACATAGTTGTTTTATCTGCAGAGATGGAAACGTCTTCAGATGTAGGCATAACAAGCTGAGGAGGTACATCAGGTATTTTCTATCACAGCGATATACTGTATCACTAAAATGTTCTTTTTCCATTTTGTATTTCCATGGACCATTTTGTAGTTCCATTTTTTTTCAGAAAATAATTCTAATAGTTCCTTAAAAGCAAGCATTACTTGTAGACTACACTGCATCAGGTTAAACGCCAATCCCAATTTTCTTACTTAATATATACAATACTGTAATAGCAGGAGAGTTATTCTGTTTCTGAGCTATGGCATTGCAGTTCTAACCTCAACAAGAACCACCTACTATTCCAATATTCTCTTAGCAAGGACAGAATACGCTTCTACAGTCATATAGTTTACTGAAGCAAAATTCAAGGGCTAGGAAAAAAAATAAAGCAATTTCAGCAGTTTACATGTTTTAGTTCAGTAGCACCAGTAGTATTTGCAAGAGAGGAAAAAAAATATTCTTATTACAAGTTCAGACATACCCCAGTCCAGCTAAATCTGAAACAAGGTTTCCCAAAGCAGCAGCTAGAGGAATGGAGAAGGAAGAAGGGGAGAAGGCAAAGTGTTATTTTAATTACAAACAAAACCAACCAGCTTGCCTCCTCCCTCCCTGCAGTGACCCTCACTCTTCTCAGTATATGTAACATAAAAGACTAGAAGTAAGTTTCTTTTATTTTAGAGTTTTTCTTCTGATTTCATTACAATATGTAATAACAGCAGTGGACTAACAAAAATAAGAAGTGCAAGTTTTTCTTCATACAAATGAAGAAAATTTGACAAATACAAAAAGGCAATACTGACACCAAGAATCAGTATAACAACTTTGCAGACCAGAGTTACAAAGAGCCATGCGTGGTTGCCAGTGTCATATAGCGAATGCTGGACACCAAGCAAGGCCTTCCAGTGCCTGAAGAGGCACAAGAGCACTGGAAATAGAAGGAGCCATTACTCTCTTATGTAATTTCAATAAATGTTTCAACATATCCATGAACTGTATCAGTTGAGGAATAAATACGTATGACTGAATAACATTACACACTTAAAATCCAGCAGATCTTACTGAGATGAGCTTGCTTGTAACTGTTTTGCATTGCAACAGGGCTGCAAATTTCCAGATTATTAACTTGTGCTGCTGTATACGTTCTCATTTAAGCTAGTTGCGTGCCGTCAAGCAATGCTGCACCTGCAGTTGGTGGATCCACGAGCAGCTTTTTTTTTCCTCTGACACTGCAGAGGCACCAAAGCTGTGGAGCAGAGTTTATCAGTTTTGGCCCAGTGCAGGAGCAGGGCGCTGCTGCACCTTCCCACAGTATCACACAGAGGCAGAGAAGCCACCAAGAACACTGGCCAACACAGCAAGGGCACACCAACACTGATCTTCACTTAGCACTGCAAACAAACAGCAACTTACAGACACATACGTAAATACCAGACCCTGGGGAATTGAGAGCGGTTCCATTACAGAAATACTAGTACATTTTCCCACGTGACCCGGGATTCGAACTTTTCAATTAAAGCTGACAAAAAGCACTTCAAAAGCTATTTCAACTGAAATTCCATTTCTGCAAATGGAATATGTCCTTGCTTCAACCACACCTTGTATCTTCATTAGGAAAGGCAGTGGCAAGACAAAGGAAGAGCCGTTCCCAGCCCTGTGGCCCACTTCCAGGCTAAAATACAGGAATTTGCCATGTTAGTCTACACATAGTACATTTTTATTACTTGCCTGCCATAGTTGAAATTCCTAGGACAACTCCAATTGACAATTCTATTTGGGTTCCCTGAAAAATAAGAATTTTCTCATTATTTGAGAGATTTGGAGTTAAAATAGATGATATTGATTCAACTGGCAGAAGTACTGCTTACTGCTTGTTTATCTTATAATTGAAAGCATAAATGGATACTACTTCTACTAGATCTGCATAGCTCCCACTCACCTGGCATATGTATTTCCCCCTAAGACAAGAGCCTACTGCTGATATTCTTTTAATATTTTATATTATTTCATAATGGCCACCTAATGGACATACTGCCTACCTCTGCATACCATTTTCCCCAGGGTAACACTTAGCTGAATGTACAGCTCTGAATGCAGCAAACAAATAAAACGCGCTATCGTAGCTCCTTACTTTTTCAGTTGAAGAAACATAAAATCATGCCAAACTGCACAATGGAACCAAGGATGCACGTGTGTGGCCCAAAGATGAGAGACAAGGGGCGTGAATCAAAACAGACACATTCCAGCTACAAGGAAATGTTTTCCACTGTGAGGACAGTCGAGCATTGGAACAGGTTGTCCACAGAAGTCATACAGTCTCTGCCCTTAAAGGTTTTCAAGAACCACAGGATAAAAACATGCACAACTTGGTCTGACCTTAGAGCTGACCCTGCTTTGAGCAGGAGGTTAGACTAGAGACCTTGAGAAGGTCCTGAGCAGGAGCAAGACTAGAGACCTCGTGGGTCCTACGATCTGTTTCCACCTGGACTACATCACCATTAAAAATCATACTGTCAGTGATAATCCTATACAAGGAACAGTATTTTTGGCCTTTATCCACCTTCCTGTTCCACTAGTCCATTTCATCTTCCAAATGAACAGGAAAATATCTCAAGAGTGTTACTCAGAAATGCCAGTCTATATCAGTACAACTCAGCATCAGCACTAACATTGCCTGCATCACTCAGGCCGAAGGAACACATTAGTGAAAACCTTGAAGACCTACTCATCAACATATTATAATCACATTATCATCAGTCCGTACAAAAAAAAGAAAACCCAACGTGTTTGGTTGATCATAAATGTCTTGCAGCACAAATTAGGAGAGGAAAAAAAATTAACTTTCTTCTCAACTCAGTAAAATCCAGTTACAATACTGGCCTTCAGAAGAAACAACACTCCTTTGATTCTGCAAAGGCTCAATAGAGCATGGACACTTTCTTTAAAAAAGAAAAATTAAAATAGAAATTAGTGAGTTGATACAGAGGAAACGGAGTCTTCCTGAAGCTCTCATTTTCTACTTCAACAAGACGAATCATGCTGATTTGATCAAGAAATTAAAAAATTAACTTACCGCAGCAATCATAATTGCGTTATCCAAAAATCCAAACCCTACAAAAGGCAATGCATTGTGGAAGAACACTAAAAGAAATAAGTAACAAAGAGAAAATAAATATTTATACAAGAGTTCACTAGTTCACACTAACAACTGAAATGTCAGTCTAATACTGCCTTTAAGAGAAACAAAGATAACATACCCAAAATCTCTTTCCTACTGTTTCTATTGTAGGAATTGCATCAGAAGTACTGTATCAAACTGTCAGGTTCAGTAAAACCCCTTGCTACACATCAGTGTTACTAATGGCTTGGGAAGAACCAGCTAAACTAATTCTTTGCAAATACTTGTACAGCTTTGGATGGAAGCCACTTATGCCTACTAGTGCACAGGAGAAATACTTAAAACTACACAAACTTTGATACTACTTACAGTCCTTCCAGTCGATGTTGCGGTGTCACTGAAAATTGCCAAACCGCCTCACCAGATTCCCTGCCTTCTTCTCTTGCTCGAAATAAAGCCCTTTCTCTGCAAGTCCCTCTCTGTTCCTGTGCAATACCTCCATCTTCTTCACACATTCCTAAAAATTCATATTTTAGGAGTACTGCCTGGAGCTAGGCAATTCTTATCAAAACTCCTTCAGCTAAATTTGCAAACACTAACATGGTTTTCACTAGTGTGTCATCCAGTGTTAATTACCTCACTACTCAACCCAAACTTCTTTATCGTGATTTCATTTGGGCACTATGATGAGGACGAGTTAGACTTGAAGCTGAGAGAGCATTGCCTCAAGCTGAGTCTCAAGGTGCAAGCACAGTAAGACTAAATACAGCACTAAGGACAGACTACGTGACTAAAAATATAGCAGAGAAAGGTAGCTCTTTTCATTTTTTTAAACATTTAAAATGCATTACCTATTTAGGTTTTTTCCCCACTTCAGATGAGAACAATAATCCCTACATTTTATAAATTTACAGAGATGCAAACATATGAAGAGAGAAGAAAGAAGAGTGCGTGAACCTGACAGACATATGAAAATAAACTGGTTTGAGGCCCTCTTGGATTTACTTCTCGCAGACAGCATGAATCCATGACCATATGAAAACAAAGCCACACATGAGATTTCATGCTCATGTACTAGACCACATTTGGACTTCCGTAACTATTTTGCAAGAACACACATACCTTCTTAAATGCACAGGTAAAAAGACTAAAGCACAGAATGTATGGAATTTTCCAAATGATTATTATTTTTCTTTTAAACAACCACAGGACAAAACCCCAAAAAACATAAATAACAAAAAAGCAAACAAATACGCCCAGTATTTTCAAAATGTGTGTACCAAACTCTGGAGCTACAAAGGGAGCTCAAATTCTTACCGAAATTGACAGCATTCTGGAATCCATGGAGTAAACAGAACCCCAGGGACCAAGCCAAAAAAAACTCCAAAGCCCCCAAAAAACCCTACACCTATACACAAACAAAGAAAAATAAGTGTAGATACTTAGAACAGGAAAATATTCAATACATTTGCTCACTGAGAAGAGTATAAAACTACAAAAATACACTGATTTGGAAACTAAATCAGAATTTGAATGACCATGGTATTATAAAGAATACCAAATCTACTTCCAATTTCTCTGCAATTTTGTTCCACTTCTCAGCCCATTTAAAATATCCGTGACAAGAAGCAAGTCAATAGTTTTAAGCCTAAACACAAAAACCCCCACAAGGTACTGCAGCATCAACACCACTTGGCTAAGAAAAACAATGTTTGCTGCTGGCTTTGAACAGCGTGCTCTCATTTGGGCTTTCTGTCCTACTTTCCCTAAATGGTGCACATTCTCCAGCTGAGGTGTTATGAAATAAAGAAGGCAGGGTGACTGTTGGTGCTTGCTTTGGTTTTCTGTTACTCCATACAACAGGGATGAGGACAGACCAGCACTTGGAGGAGAAAGATGAAGCAATTCAAAGACAGACTGCACAAGTACTGAACCACATTCAACAAACGTTCTTCTTTTACCATGTCTCAGTTGTCCTGGAGATGGTGGTGAAACCTCCAACTTTTCTAGAGAAGTCAAAATGAAATGAGAAGTTAGCTACTTCATCACAAATTCAGTTCATTACATTATAAAGTATTTACCAAATCACTAGCAGGCAAAAAAACCAGTTGTTATTTAACAGCTTAAAATACGAAGAAGAAGGCTTCACATCTACATTTTTTATTATTTTTACATAAGATAACTTGATATTAAAAGCCAAAAAGTCTTAGAAAGATATTACAAGATTAAACCAGTATAAGTGATTATGCAAAGTAGCAGCATATATTAGAAGCAACCCAACAGCCATCTTTATTACTGAAAATTAGAAAAACACACTAAAATTAGAAAAATCAGGGCATTCAAAGAGAACTGGATTTCATTATTTGTTTTTAGAGGTCCTCTAAGCATGCAGCAGACAAGCTTCTTTCCCCCAGAGACAGTCTGAAAAAAAAAAAAAGAGCCCCTACCACTTCTGTTCTGACAGAAGGCATCTTTTAATAGCTAGTATGAGAATAATAGAAAAATATTTTGATGACATTAGTGACTGCTGATTGCAGTAACAGCAGATCACGTTTGGTCATTTGGTGCATGTTTCAGGTGTTCTGTCGTCAAACCGTTAAGACCTTGGAAGGACAAGGACGTCCCTCCTGAACCCGGCAGAGTACTCTATAGGAAGCCAAGGCCATATATTAAAGGTGACACACAATGCAGTAGCAACAGCTACCCAGTCACAGGGGTGAGAGCAAGAAAACAAGCTATTTTTTTAGGTTTGGGGGGGATTTTTGGGTTGCGGTTTAGTTTGGGTTTTGTTTGGGTGTTTTGTTTTTTTTTAATGTGGAATTCAGGCATAAAATCCTTTTTTAAAACAGACAAAAAAAAGTTGCCCCAGTATCTTCCAGTATTATGAAACCTGAGCTTTTGACAAGTAAGTTGCTTCCATACTTTTGATTAGGTAACTTCTATAGACAAAGGTAAACAATGGTAAAAGATGATAGGAGCCTAAAGTACTCAAATTTTACATGGGACAGCCAAGTACAGGAAAAGACAATGCTGCAAACACAGGCTGGGAATCATTTGAGCATATGTCTGAACTGTGCAGACTAGAGTGAATATCCCTGCATCCAAGTCACTCCTATATTCAAATCTATTGTAAAGGAGAAACTAGAATATTCACATAAATTAACTACGTGGTGGGGGGGAGTTAGACCATAACACCAATATTCAGCCAACCAGGATACTGACTTCCAAAATTATTTCACTAATTTAAGGTCTTAAACTACAATAATTTTCAAGCTATTGGTTACTGAAGAGCCGCTTCTTCCCTCTAGCCAATAAATAAACTTCCTAAGCTCTACAAACACCAGTTGTACTCATCACACAAGTGGGAGAAGTAAAGCCCAAATACTACAGAATTACATAAAGGTGTGCCCCCCCCCCACCAAAATGCCAAGGAATTCCCAGATTCATACTTCAGGCTGGAAGAGGAACAAAAGAACATCCCACGGTAAACAGAGGGAAGCCCTGCAAGAGCCAATCTTCCACAGCTGCAGGCATCACTGCTGCCAGACAGCCAAAAAATGTCAGACCAAAATATTCAGCTTGTGTTCCGGAAGGACAGGACTGAGGGTGGGACCCATTTTCCCAACACAAACTTCTCCTGCAATTGCCTGCACATGGTCTCCCTCCATCCTCACAGGTTAAGCAAAGATTTTACAGAAGCATGGAAAGAGCGAGCTGTCTATACACACAGGCACTGCCCTTTCAGCAGCTTTTCTCAGAGACAGCAAATTCATACAACAGTCAGGAAAATCAGAGCCACTTGGAACCAAAGAGGTTAACTGAAGCCACTGTTTCCAAAAGTCCATGGCTTTCTGCTCCAACAGGAAGCCATCACACTGGTCAGCATGGTTCCTTGGCTTCGTGTGACACTGCCACTGAAACCATCCCCGCTGAACTACCATCTATTCCTCAAGTCTAGTTCTCCATATACAAGAATTTCATGATAAAAAGCTGTAGCAGCATACATAAGCTTCCAGGAAACACACTATTCACCTCTGAGGAAGACATCTTTTCATAGTTTGCCCTGATTCTGATATCCAGTTAGTTCAGGTAAATCCCAAGTGAAGCCCTTTAGGTACCAACAGAGAAGACTATTCGGTTTGTCACAGAATACCACAAAGCTCTAGAACATCCGTCTGGCAGATTTAACTACAACTGATGTTTAAGTTTGATAGCACATGGCAGTCTACATAATTACACTCTATTCAGTGTAGCTAGAAAATTATTTAAAAGCTAAAAAACACGTAATTGATTAGAAACTTATTACCAAAAGGAGGAATTGAGGACAAGCTTTTGGTAGAAGAAAAAACGCCCAATCCTTTACATCTATGAATAATGTGAGTTTCAAGTCACATTAACTAGAAAGGACATAAACTGCCTCTTTTAGAGCATAAATCAAGGACTATGTTGGGATGGTTTTAAAAGGAGGGAAAGGAGACACTACTTTGGGGGCAGAGGAGAGAGGAAACAGCAAGGGAACAAACATAAGTGAAAATTACTTCATTATTGATATATAACCTGCTTTGGTAGTGTGGGATTCCTGCTAAATAGCCATTTTATGAAGCCAGGCACCTGAGGTGCTTCAACAACACGAGGGCAGACAAATGGTAAGGACAGCACGGTGGCAGCACGCTCTGGAGACCAGACTGCTCTTGTCCAGCCGTAGGGAACTCTTGTGGAGGTAACGGTGTCTTCCTGCCACATCCATGGGAACTTTCTTTTTATAAAGAGTCTTGCTAAACTGATCTGGAAGCATACCTGACATACAGCTTCCCTCATCATTGAGATAAAAACCTGGGAAAGAAAGCATCTGGGATTGCAGGTATTAATGAGACAGGGATAGGAGATGTCTGCAAGGCACAGAGGACTGCCTGCCACCGGGAAGGGGCCTGGACCAGCTCCGCTCTACTTGCAGAGGCCAAGGCTTAGTTTAAAGCTGGGACATTGAGAGGAAAAAAAAAAAGAATTAAAGCAGAAAGAATTAAATAATCACTGTGGCATGGAAGCAAGTATCCTTTTTAAATATATTATGCACTTTAAAGCATAACATACTTTAAAACTCTGCAAGATACGAAGGCACATCTCTCGAAGAGTTAAAAATTCTTTAAAGCAATTTTTTTAAAACTCTAGATTGCAAAATGTATTTCAGGATAGTGCATTTATTCAAAGGAAACTGTTCTGACTATTTAAATATTCAAGGCTTAGCAAAAAAAAAAAAAAAGAAACCAAGAAAAAAAACTCTTCAGAGAGAACAGCAAAGGAAACATGCCCTTTGCTTGTTTTACTGGAGGGAAAACAAAAATCCAAATTGCAAAACCCCCTTTCAAGAACCAAATTCAGTCAGAATCCAACAACACAAAGCTTAAATGTCCAGGGGAAAAAAATAAAGGAGTCCAGTATTGTATTTCACAACAGCCATTCACGAGCTCATCCTGTGCCATAGTGCTGAATAAGACAACAGAATTAATCTAATCGCAGAAGGAATAAAATGAAGTGGCAGAATAAAGAATACTGCTATTTTCTAACTGACATTCATTACTGTAACTGCAGTTATAAACCAAGGTTCAAGTGCAATACAGGTCACAAGCCCTGAATTAGAAAAGTCTGGAGAAAAAAAAAATTAACTGCCTCTTAAATCTGTACTTGATCTTTTTTGAATTTACAGTATCACTTTTTTGCTAAATAAACATTTACTTTTTCTTTTCTTTAATAAATAGAACCAGGGGGGAATAAAAAACTGTAAACATAAATAATACCATTATCCACAACTTGGCCAAAATCCAGCAAGTTAAATTAACTCTGCCAGTTGTAGCAAATTTAAACCAAGCGGTACTTGCAACATTTTAAGATTATTATTCTTAGTTGACAAGAACCCCCAAGTGACTAACAGGTAATAGGGGTTCATTTATGTAGATAGTTGGTTAAAAAAAACCCTCAACCAAAAACCAGAAAGTTGTTGTCGCTGGTTTTCGACTGATCAATTTTTTAAGAACTAGCATACAAGGGAGCTTGCATGCCTAAAGGCACATCATATGATCGTTTTATTCAAATTGCAGTTCACATTCCATAAAATTTTATAGCTAAACTTGTTACTGTCACCCAGGGGCAGGAAACACGTAACAGTGATAACAGGTACTATGGCCAGGGCTACCCAAGGAAGATACAGCTGAATACTGTTAAACCTCAGACAGGAATATGAGCAGGTTTTTATAGATTTTTAAAGAGTGACCAGGTTGTTAAGACTGGTTATTTAACCATGAATATCAAGAAGGTAAGGAGGAGGACTATGAAAAATACTAATAATCTAGATCCTTTATAAGCTCAGCATAGGCTTTGAAGGTGTGTGTCTCATCTGGAAGTTAAGGAGGGCTTTGTCTCAAATCCAACATTCTGTTTCCTCCAAAATCCTGTCCAGGTCACTTCAGCAAATCACTGAGATACACATCATGGAGACAGCAAGGGCTTCAATTGCACTGTACAAGAAGTCAAACCAATTGTTGTGTCTATTAAGAAGAGGTACTACTTTACACACATATTCATTAGAGGATCTTTATCCCCAAAACTCAGGATTTGAGCCTAGAAATGGAGGTGTGTGTTATTGCTTTGTTCAGTACCTAGAGGTAGAAACTTAAGTGTAAATTCTATGATATACAAGTTCGTTCATGGATTAAGCTCCTAAGGCACATTTCCAATCCGCTTTGTTACTCCTCTGTTTTTCTCACTGTTTTGACAAAAACTGCAAAAGCCTCAGTACATACAGCAAAACACAAAGTTGAAAAACCACGGCCATTGATCTTCAATTTGGTTCTCTTAATATTCCAGATGGGAAAAAACAATCCACGAGTTGACAGCAAAGAAAAAATCCTGCATCATTTGTTATTACTCACAAATGGTTTCCTGTTACTACGGCAATTAAGGCATGAAAGGATGCTGACTCGTGCAGTGCTAAATATAATCTTGGCTGTTAGCCCGTTCAGTCACATGCACAAGAGAAAGCTGAGCAAAGCAAAGTAGGAGATGAAAAGACAGAGGCTGTGATAGAATAATTTCTCTACTACCCCTGGAAAAACAACCACATCCAAAAAAATATTCAGCATAAATATAAATAGGACACTATGAGCATTAAAGGTTTTTTTATACTCTGTAATACTGTAGCAAATTACACAGTGATCATGTTCCATCTCCCTCCCTGGAAAACCTTGAAGTACCAGAAGAGATCATCATTTTTATTTGAAATTATTGCTATATCTACTGGACCAAGTATTGAACAAGCCTTGCAGGAGTGCTGTTTGCTCCCTGGCATCAGCCAGCCAGTTTCCTTCAGAACAAAATCCAGCAGTGATTTCAGGGACAGTTCACTCCTGGGATTCCATCCTAGCAGGTGGGTAGCCCGCACATATGGGCCGCGGTACAAATCCAGGGCTAAGTTCCACGTACGATGGATGCAGCCAGCATATTCCAAAGGAAAAACACACCCCTATGATTGGGAATATAACTGCTCTGTGCCACCTCATCAAGCGATCAGTAGTTACTCCCTAGAACGGATGCATTTAGCAACAGAAACGTACATATTTCTCACCATATGAAGTATAGTCCGGGTTTAAATACCATAGAACTTAATTTCAACTTTATCTGTAGTGCTTACTGGATGTTCATCATCAAATATTGTGATTATACAATACACTTATCCTATTAACCCTTCCAAAAACATGATTCATATCCTTTTAGAGATGTTTACAAACACACAGATACTTAAGGTGAAAAACCTCACTGGAAATCTAGGAGAAAGCATAAAATGCAAACAGGTATCCAGACACTCAAATCTTTATCATTAAGATGTGGGGTTTTTTTTCCTGATCTAATCCAATTCTCTATCAGGTCCTTATGAACTCAAAGGTCAGCAGTGGGATTTGCACTTGTTTGCTTAACAAGGTCTCAAACTGCAGGCAAAAAAAGTGAGAAATAAGATTGCCTCAAGATTCAAGGGGGTTAATCAGCTAAAATGATGGCAATGCAGCAAGGACTTGCCTTTTGGAATAGAGATGCAGGGTAAGGATAGAAATACAGAGATTGAGCTGTGTCCTTCAGAGAGAAATGGAAAATGTCAGAAAAGCAGCTGATGTGTTTGTATAAAAATGCCAGGAACATGGTAACATTGATTGGAGAGTGAACAGGAACAATAACACGGTATTCTGATCTGTGCATTCCAGAAGTGAAGGTCTATATATTATTTAACAAAAAAATAACAAATAAAGAGTGCTGCAAAGAAATAAACTGCCTATAGCAATTTGCTGACCGGAGTGAGCCATCAACAGAGTGAAAAGCCTCTGCCTCAAAAAACCAAAGTAATACCCATCATCCCAAATGGAGGTCGGCTCTTCTTTCCCTCTTCATCCTCTCCATTTCAATGCTCAGGGACTGCAATGAGTTCCTGGAACACAGGGGAAGGACACCCCCCAAAAGGTATGGCAAACCCATCTGTCTCTTGGTTAAAGGAGTTAAATCCAGTTGGTGGCCAGTCACAAGTGGTGTTCCCCAGGGCTCGGTACTGGGGCCAGTTCTCTTTAATGTCTTTATCAGGGATCTGGACCAGGGGATTGAGTGCATTCTCAGTAAGTCTGCGGGTGACACCAAAGTTGGACAGGAGTGTTGACATGCTTGAGGGTAGGAAGGACCTACAGAGGGATCTGGACAAGCTGCATTGATGCGCCAAGGCCAATGGTGTGAGGTTCAACATGGCCAAGTGCTGGGTCCTGCACTGGGGTCGCAACAACCCCAGGCAGCGCTACAGGCTTGGGGAAGAGTGGCTGGAAACTGCCTGGTGGAAAAAGACCTGGGGGTGTTGGTCCACAGCCGGCTGGGTACAAGCCAGCAGTGTGCCCAGGCGGCCAAGAAGGCCAACAGCATCCTGGCCCGTATCAGGAATAGTGTGGCCAGCAGGACTAGGGAAGTGATTGTCCCCCTGTACTCAGCACTGGTGAGGCCCCACCACAAATACTGTGTTCAGTTTTGGGCCCCTCACTACAAGACATTGAGGTGCTGGAGCGTGTCCAGAGAAGAGCAACAAAACTGGTGAGTGGTCTGGAGAACAAGTCCTATGAGGAGCAGCTGAGGGAACTGGGGTTGTTTAGCCTGGAGAAAAGGAGGCTGAGGGGAGATCTTACAGCTCTCTACAACTACCTGCAGGAGGTTCTAGAGAGGTGGGGGTCAGTCTCTTCTCCCCAGTAAAAGATAAGACAAGACAAAATAGCCTCCAGTTGCACCAGGGGAGGTTTAGACTGGATATTTGGAAAAATTTCTTCACTGAATAGGCTGCCCGGGGAGGTGGTGGAATCACCATCCCTGGAGGTATTTAAAAGATGTGTAGATGTGGTGCTAAGGGACATGGTTTAGTGGTGGACTTGGCAGTGTTAGGTTAATGGTTGGACTCAATGATCTTAAAGGTAATTTCCAACCTAAATGACTCTATGATTCTATGATATTCAGATCTTCCCCTAGGATTATTAACACCCTCTCCACTAGCTATGGAAAAAGATCAGGTAAGTACTTCAGGCTAACAGTAGAGTGGAATTAATCTCTCCCAAATATACTGTTTCACTAAGATGAGGTGTTGGCACTTCTCTGTCAACACTGATTTTTCTTGGGCCTCTCTGGTTCGAGGTACGTATCCATCAATTTTTTCACCAGTTTACAGCTGAGCAGAGCAGCAGCTCCGCAATAGTGTTGCACTGCAAACAAGACCACAGTATCTATGTATTATCAGAGTATGAGATCAGGTTTTTGGCTCTCCTCCGTAGCAGGTTCATGTAAGAGGACAAACAAAGCAATTCTGTGGGACACCACAAAAGATTTGTTAACATGAATTATCAGAGCTCTGCTCACAACCGGAGATCTGATCTAGGAGAGGGTTTTCATCGCCTTTAAATAGAACAGCGTTAGGCATCACTGATGCCTATACAAGTACTCACAAAACGCCTAGGGAGTTATATATACAATTATAACATCCTTTAGTTAATGATGTTCTGCCCCAGGCCCTGTTCTTGAAAAGAAACCTGAGAAGGTGGTGAGAGAGGAGTTTATTTATTCCCACCCCTCCTCTCCCTTACGCCCTTCCCCCACCTGCCCAAAACCACACGTTTCCCCAGGAAAGAAAGGAGGGGCAGAAAAGGTAATTTATGAAGAGCAGGGAGCAGCGCTGGCTTTCAAGCCCAGGCACATGATCCCACGCTCGCAGCCAGCAACGCATCCCCTTGGAGGATGAAGGTGACTGATGACAGCCTGTGCAGCACCCGGGGGAACCGGGACTCTCCCTCCTCTGCTGCCCTAGCACAAAACAGAGCTTTTCAGTAACATGGGGGGCTTATGCCTCATAGCAGATGTAGTGGACCAGGTCCACGCCATACTCACTGGCTTTTTTCAACATACTTGCTGTTTACACTGTCATTCCCAGGCACAGAATGCGAGATTTTGCCTTTTACAGTACCCAAGAGTCTTGAAATGAGAAAAAGTGACTTGATTAATATTGAGAGAGATGCTTAGTGTAAGTGCAAATCCAAGGCTGGCCACAGCAGCGCTTCCCGCAGCCCTTGGTACCAGCAGCACCAGACAACAAAAACCCTGCCAAAAGCCAACACCACGTGCAGGCAGTTATGGCACTGCAGTAACACCAGGAGGACAACTGGTAAATTTGATGGGTTTGGTGGGATTCTTTTTTATTCCCATCCCCCCCCCCCTTTAAGAGACACCTACTATGATCTTTACAGAAAGCAGAAGACAAACTGCTATTAAATCACATACAACTAAGCATCAGCCTTTTCTCAAGCAGAAAGTTTCATTCCCTGCCCGAGTACGACCTTGAAAACAAGGAAGACTGCAGAAATAAGCTTCTCTCTGAAATAATTTTAAATGCATACAGAGTTTATTGCTTTTCATCTGTCTCAGAATTAAGACAGCTACCGAGAATAAGACAGAGCACACAGATAAACTGATTAATGTTCAAACATTTCATTACAGACTCACATTAAGTGTAATTACACTCTTCCTAATTTTTCACTGCATTGGGACAATAAAGACAAAAGTATGAGCTCCCCTGAAGTCCTTAAGAAACTATTCATACCTGTCAGCAAAAAAGAACACCATTAGAAAACACAGAGAATTTAAGTGCCAGCCATAAATTACACTCGGATAATTTGTACCTCGCTCTCTAAATGCCTAATGAATACAGAACACAGTAGCAATAAAGTTATTCTTAACCTGCTGCTAGAGGCAGGCAGTAGATTCATCAGTTGGGGACCTTTCTTCTTCCCTTCCCCACACAACTTTGCAAAGCCTCTGGCTGCATCTGTGGAACTAGTCAGACTTCAACATCTGAGTCTCTGCCCAGTCAAAGCCAAGCTGCAATGTCAGCTATCTTTGGCAAACGGCTGAAGGAATGGATGTTATATGATATAACGTAAAAATAGATAAAATATACTTTACATGGAACTTGACCTCAAAATGTTTTCTTTTGGCTTTTATGTTCTAAGAATATGGAATATCTGCTGGGTTGTTATGCAGCTGCATTATTTAGTAATTTATTCTGCACGTTAATTTGAAGTCGTACTAAAAAAAACTCACTCTTAATGAAAACGATCTGAAATTACAAGATTGCTGATTTTGTAACTAAAGTCATATAAATAAGGAGAAGCAAAGGACAAAGACTACTGTGCTCTACTCTTCCTCTAAGTGAACAGCTCTGACTAAAGTTCGCTTTTAACTCTTTCAACCAACTGTCTTTATTCTGCAAAATAAAAAAAGAAAAATCTTCTCCCGGTCAGTGTTTCTGCAGCCTTTGGTGAGCACAAGCCCTCCCTCGGGGAGATTAACTAGCTCCGTTGCAAGTGCATCGCTGCAGCTTCCGACTGCAGAGCTAATGCAAGCTCTGCGCCGCGCCACTGCAAGTCACAGCTGTGCAGATACCCCCTCTAAAGCTACTTCAGGACCCCTGCTCTGTGAAGTACAACACATCTGGTCCATTTATTTAATCTTAACATCGCTTAGTTTTCCCGGGAAGCTACCCAACAACAGTTCATGAAAGACTGGGTTCCGCCACTCAGCAGTGTCTGTGTTTTCCAGCTTTGCATGTTCTCCATTTTTCACTGCTAGGTTTTTTGACTTGTCCCTTTGTCACAATCTCAACTGTGAGAGAGCAGCAGACTCCTGTGAGTGCTGAAATTACATGCTCCACCTCCTGTTCTGCTAATCAGTTTGAGAATTAAATTACAAACACAAACCCAGAGCTGAATCCAAGTTTTTCTGCACACATGAGCCTGTTTTGTTTTTGACATGGGAGAAAAATATGGAATCTAACCTATTTAACACTTTTCCCCTTGGCAGTGGAAAGTATGCTGTGGCTCTACTGCCTCAGCAACATACCAGTAATGCCAGTATTTACTGGAGACCTTAGTGAAATTTGCACACCTCAATTATTATTTTTTTTTCATGCTGTATGACAGGAGCTGATTTCAGTATGCCTCCAGCATCCTTCCCCTCCCTCATTCTCATCTGCTTCTCCAAAATTTGGGCAATGTTTGCACAGCTTCTTCTCCAGCAGTGAGGAAGGGGATGGATTCAGGCTGAGATGCCCTTTGCAGTGCTGAAGCAAAGTGCTCTGCAATACAGGCGGGTAGCCACTGATCCCAAAAGAAATAATCCTGCACAGAGAGCCAGAGGAAGGGAGAAGAGGGACAGCTTCCTCCCTAGTCACAAGAGGAAATATGAGGTCAAAAAGGCTCCCAAATATAACTGCAAGCACTTGACAGTAGCAAAAGTGTAATCTGGGAGATCAAAACAGTGTTGCCCACTAGTGCAAGTCACCGTATGTGCTGTTAGTGACACAGGGATCCCCGAACAGGCTCCCTCCCACCTGAGGCACAAATTTTCTCATGGCACTTCCCATGAGAAAACAGGAAAGGCAGAACCTTAGGTCAAATGCAAAACTATACCTGTAAGTGACAGAAAGTCATGTTGCTGCTGCAAAGGGCGATTCGATACTTTTCATCCCATTCCCAAATTCCCTCCTGATAGTGTTATTTGGAACTTTTTCTTTATTCTAGCACCTGTGTTCAGCCAGACTTACAGCCAGGCCGGCAGTGCTAGCATGGAAAGCAGGAGCGGGACTGCACACCCAGAGGTGTTTAGGGCAGGGGGAGAGAACAGGACCCTCCATTCGCACAACCAGGGTGAAGCCAACAGTAACTCCACACCCATACAGACAAGTCACATCTACCACACATCAGCTCCTCCACAGCTCCTCCACACATGCTTTCAGCCCATGGTGGGGAAGCCACCTGCTTTATTTTTTTTCCCCTCTCCATGGAAAGAATAATTAAAATGAGCTTTTTTTTTTGTTAACTGAGCTTTTACACAAGGTCAGATATAAATTGCAGTAAGACTCAGTCATATTAGTGTCCAACTGCAAAAAGTGAAATAAGCAGCATCTGAAAACAAGGCTGATAACCAACAGTGAAAACAAAACAAATCCAAAGACTTTTTTTTTTTCCTCTTTCTGATAGACCAGATCCAATAACTGAATAAATAAGGAGTCACATATATTTCCAGCTGGAACCAGCCACCTTCAACATGGGCCATTTGTGCTGTATCAGAACCACAAACGCACCTTTGTTACGTTCCTTCTGTCCAGGGAAAGGGACACAGAATCACAACAAGTCTGTCCAACATTTTCAAGAGGAAAAGGTCACCAGGCTGAGTATTTATAACACCACTGCCACTTTCGCAGCTGTCTGTTTACTTTGCTTACTTTACTCCATGAAATAATATAAAATAGGTAATAAGTAAATTGGGGAGGGGAGGGGGGGAATTTCAAGCTGTTCTACCATCTCTTCTCTGTGGCAAAAATCTTTATTTGTTAGGCAAGATGGCTGTGGATGCAGCAGGCAATTCTTAGATCTCTTCATCTTGAAGAAAACAGCTAATTTTACATTTGTAATGTCACATCTTTACTTGTGCTTTGTAAAAATCAGCCTGTTGTCAGGACTTAATAAAGCAAAGGAACATCTCGATTGAAAGGCTATTTGTAATCCAAAAATACGTGCTGATGGTATTTAAAAGAACAGCTGGCTAAAGAAATCGGTTTGTTCCACGCACATTTCTCTTCAGTCTTCCATGAAACTCAATAAAGCCAATAAAACCACAATTTCTGCCCATTCAGATTGCCATGAAAGATGGGATAATATCCTAATAGAGACTGATGATTCACGCTCTTAGTGTAAGATGAGTAACAGCAAACTGGCTAGCAGTAAGGGATGGATCATTGCATAGAGCCAAAAGCTATTGAGAGCAAATAACTGAAAGCCATGAACAAAAAAAGTTATTTTAACAGTACAGTAACCACAAACTGGTGATGTCTAAAAGAAAAATGCAGAAAGCCAAAATGCAACGATTACCTGTTGGTTCACAATCAACATTTGCACCTGAAGAAAATACCAGAGCTTTGTGGTAATACAACTTTATGTACATCAACACACCATGATGCAGACAGACCTGCCCATGACAAGAATCACAGACCGTATCCTCGGTCTCCTTCTAAGCCTGCCTGAAGGCTTCCCAGAAATTTTAGGAAGAACTGCTGGTGTCTAGATGACAGGCTCCAGAGTATCGCCAAGAAGTGAGCTTTGGGAACCAAAGCCTGAGCCACTGCCGAGACCCACATCTCCGGCTCCTCTCACTTCAAGTTGGCCTCACTGTAGAAGCCTTTTGCTCTCCAATTTTTCCATTCTTTTTTAAATGAAAAGATTTTTCAAGGCTTCGTCCTTCCCCCAGGTCATGCAGGAGCCTTTCACCAGGATCACCACCAAACAGTAAGGTGAGTTTTAATTCTGGAAATGCCTACGCTCCTATCTGACATCCTAAAAGCTACTGAATTTCTGAATACTTGTTCAGAAAGCGTGTTGAGGAAAGGAACGGTTTTATCCCTGGGTACAAGCAGGAGGAGAGAATAAAACAAACCACCTGCTCCTTATGTCTGCTTTAAGACACCAGGAGAGTTGATACAGAATATGCCCCATCTCCAAACACATAATATTGCAGTCTTCAAATACACTTCTATTTGCTCTTTCTATTACCTAGGGAAAAACGTGCAAGTTAAAATAAATGACCTGTTGGAATGTGCCAAAAGCTAAAGCATGTCAGTTTGTCAAAATTGAATTAAAAAAACCTCAAATACCCAAAAAGCCATGAACATGATGAACCCATCATATATAAGTGGAAACTGGCAAATGATGCAGCAAAAAAAGCACAGCAAGTAGCAAGTATCGGTACTATGGCTGCTAGGATGGTATTTTTTTAATAATTGACATTCAAATATCTAAGAAACCAAGGTAAATGAACATTGGAAAAAAAACAGCTACGATTTCACATCCCATAGTTTTGAATGAAATATGCACTCTGCTGGGTTAAAAAGAATATTTTGTGGGCTTTGCCTTGAAGAGCTCCCCGTGCTTCAGAGGAAGCAAGGGTTTTACTTCAGGCGTGGGTTAGTCACATCCCAAAAACTCCAAGGCGCAGGTTCCATGTTAAAGGAAGTTCTCACACACAGCAACAAAACGGAAACAAGAACATGTGCTTTCGGGTTTTTGAAATAACACCGTGCTGAGGAGACAGAAAAAGGGAAGGGGGCACAAGACAGCTCACAGGCTCACGTCCAGCCTTCTCCAATCTGAGACACTTCACCGGCAAAAACACACAAACAAAACCAGCACCAGAGAGATCCAAGACAGCTTCCCGAAGTACCCTGTTCACATGACATACTTATCTCATTTTTCCACTTCTTGTTTTCAGAAAAGATTTTCTCCCAGAGACACCAGCCAACTCTGTAGTTCCATATTTGGACTGATTAAATAATAAATAAGGCTGACTAAAGCTAAGAGTTTTCAGTTGAATGAGTAAGCTTTATATAATTTCTTTCTTAGAGAAACTGGTAGACTTCATTTTCTTTTAATTTCGATTATACACTGAAACAGTACCTCCGTGTTCACGGAATAAACACAATTCATTTCATTCGTGCCAATTACATGGAGAGCTAAGTGTTTCTAATTATCACTCTGAAAGGTTGAAGTTGCATTTTAAGTAAAAGTTGCATTTCAAGTGATATTTCCTAAAAAGAACTAAATCAAAAGGACCCCTTATACCAGACAAGATAGCTAAAAGAAAAATCTTTCTCCTACAAACTATATTATTTTACACAGAACACATACAGTTAAAGAACAATGGTTCAAGGTTTAGTAGGTTTTTTTAATCCATGATTTTAAAAAAATGTTCATGCATGACAACTATTTTGCACACATCACATGCTTAAACACATGCAGAAAATGGAAACAAAATTTTAACTCAAGCAATCTTCTATTTTACCTTTTCTAAAATATTCCTTGCAGGGAAAGGCAAAGGCAGCTAACTAAATAATGATATTTTTAAACAGATTAATATTATTTCTGCACTATGTTTGGACCGTGTAATTTAATGCACAACACTTTCCTGGGAAAAGGCATAAGGTAAATGACATTGAGCTCCAAGTAAATGAAGCTGTTTCAGAGTCTGAAATCTCTGGTTGAGTATTAGCTCAGGAAAGTTTCCACAAAACCAGGACTTGAAACACTTCTTCAGTCACATTAAGAGTAAGTCCACCAAGCACTACAGGGATAACTGAAATTCTTGAGACTGAAGGCTTTATATTAATATAAATAAACAAAAAACATGTGCTTCTATTTCTTGTAGCAATACATGCCCACTGCATCAAAACAAGCAAGCAGAAAGTCTGTCAAACCAGCAGCCTGCTGGCCTTATGCAATGCCATGTCTTAGCAAACACACTTTTTTTGTTTGGTTTTTTGGTTTGGATTTTTTTTTTTTTTTTTACTGTACCAAAAGTACTGGTCGTCTCTGGTGATACTACCTCCTTCGCTGGCTGCTCAAGTGGTATCAGTGGTTTGGGATATCTGGATGCTACAACGAGTTTTCAAAAGCAAGACAGCAATAAGTCATTACTTAAAATCTTCCCATCGACACTGGAGTATCCACCAGCAATGAAAGAACCTTTTTAAACACTAAGATGACTGGATTTCTCTAGGTCTTGCACCAATTCCACTTGAGTGTTTGCAGGCTCTCCTCTGCAAAAACACATGGCAGTTTCTGCATTTAAACAGAGAACTCGGACTAGATCTCGCTTTAAGTTATATGAGCAAGTAAAATGTCAGAATATTTAAGAAAGCAAACCCAAAAGCAAAACCTTCTAATGCTTAAGTAATATATGCGTGGCCCTCTCCCAAAGTACCATCTATATCAGCACGAATAGTATAAGCCACACAAATGGAGTTTAAAGCAGAGAGTATTACCATATTTATTCGAAGTTAAAATTTTATGGTAGTTTTTCTGTACAGTTCACATTTCCATAAGATACTATGGGTGTATTGAGATGATGATATGATGAAAAATTCAACTTCCCCAAACTACTTGAATTTGCAGTTTTATTGTAACTTAAAAAAGGATGTCCAAGTAAATTGTACACATCCAGTTGAAATAAAGCTTAAACATGAAGGAGCATTGCAATAAAGACATGCAATGTCTGACTGACCGACGCAACACAGCAAGTACTAGAATGAACAGTGGAAATGGAGATTTTTCTACTGCACGAGAGTACGTTTTGGAGGTGAAGTTTTGTTCATGCATTTTTTGCTTTGGAGTTCTGGGATTTGATTGTTTCAGGGGCTTTTTTAACTATACTTTCACTTTTGAAAGCTTTCTTGGGGAATGGTGCATACGCCTCATTAGAACTTCAGAAGAATTAAATCTCTTAACCAAGGCACTCCCATGCAGCATAAAGACCTTCCCAAGCACTTTGTCAGCGTAACGGGAATGCACATTCTTGAGACAGGATGTAGAACAAGAGAATCTTAAAAAAATTTAACTAAATTTCATAGTAGGAATCCAATCTAGGGATAAAAAGGGGGTGGAGCTACCACCTCTACCTCTTACTCAACAGATCAAACGATCAACCAGTCTTATCCCTGGTGACACCATCTACCTAACCACTGTGAGCTGTCAGCAGAGCGAGAATCCAGCTTTCCCGGCCTGGCTCCATCCCAGCTCGCTGGAGTGGGCAGAAGGCAGGGCCCTGCTCCTCAACAGCGAGGCCTGGGAAAGCCGCAGCGGGTTTGTGCATCAAGTATTCCAGATATAGAAGCACATGACAGCTAAGGGACTGAATACAGCTTATGGTTTCCCCCTCTCTTCACCAAAGCTTAAGAAAAATAGTGTCAGAGCAACCAGGAAGAGCTATAACTCATATTCCAGACTCTTCTTTTTCTCCTCACAAAATGGCATCAATTTCAAGTAAATTGCTAGGCTTTAGTATCAGTGTTAACTGACACTTAGGGCAAAAAGTCTTTTATAATAGTTTACTTTATCACAGGTAATAAAATACTTGACATTACATAGATAACCACCATTTGAAAATAGAACAGTTCCATCCATAGATTTTTAAAGAATATTATCAGTAGAGTCTGTACAGCGTTCTTCCTGCACCCTGCCTTCATGAGAGGAGTCAATGATTTTGGAAAGAAAAAAAGAAAGGAATCAGATGCAAAAGGGGTAATAGCACACGCTTCCATCAGAAACATTATATTCCTTTCATCACTATGTGTTTTTGACTCAGCAGTGAGATTCGCAGTAGTCCTGGAGTGTGCTGTGGTGGGCTAAGAACACAAAGGGACTCCACGCAGGCAGGCTGGGAAGAGTTTGTCATTTTACCAGCTTGACAGAGCACTTCAAACTTGCAAATTAGACACTTGCCAGCAGTCTGCCAGGAGACCTTTTCCTAGAGTTGCAATCAAACACTAGAGTAGCAATCAAACGCTAGAGTTAAAAAACAATTTCTTGACTTAGGTGACAGCAAGGGAGAGACAGATGATTTGTCTCCACACAGCTCAGAGTTCACCAGTGTCCGCTGGGCCTGCAGAGGAGAGGGGGAGAGAGAACCATCCCCACCATCGTACCTGCCAAAGCACACCAGCTCCTTCTTCTCCTCCCTGCTCAGCAGGCTGGGTGTCCTCCCAAGAAACCTCACACTTCCACTGTGAAATCACTCTTTAACAAGACAAATAATTCCACAAGGATCAAATCACGCTTTGTTGCATTAACGCAGATTAAGTTTTACCAAAAAGAGGTACTAAAATCTCAGGTGGTTCCTAAAGGTCTTGTAGGTGGTATCTAAACCATCACAGCAGAAGAACTGGTTTGTTTGCATCTTTTTTCATAGAAGACCATGTCTGAAGTGTCTACAAACCTCAGTGAAAACTGTCTTTGGTGACATTTGCAATCCTATGAACTAACTTTCCTTTTTAAAGTTGCAGAAGCAGGGACATCTAAACTCTAACCCTCTCTAAGCTATTCCAGTATACTGAGGAGTTCATAAATTTAATACCAGATCATAAACCGGAGCTATTTCTTCCGACACCAAGTTAAGATTAACCCAACAATGGCTAAGAGCTTGCAAATTCCCACAAGAAGATCTTGCCCCAGCTGCCAGCCCCATTGAATGCATGGATATGGTGCCTTTTGCCCACAACATTAACTTTTTTTTTTAAAAAAAAAAAAAACAAAGACAAGATGTAGTAAATTGAAGTTATGAACACTTTTCTATCAGAATGCAGCAGTCTGGGCAGATTACTTATTAAATTATGTACAGTAGGACATCCCAGTGCTTTCAAGGAGCATCTAGCTAGAGATCGTGTTCTGCAAGACCTGCAAATTAAACCAACAAAACCAGCTGTCAAGACTGCACTGCTACTGGGTTTTTGCATGCTTTCCAGTTAATACATAACCTCAACAATCACAGAAACAAGCAATTACACTTCAGAAGGCCTTTTACTCAGTGATCACAACACAAAAGCCTTCCATTTAAAATATAAAATGCAACTTGGTGTTTTCAAGGAATTGTGTTCAATGTACATACATTATACACTAAAAACCATGTATTTTATATATACACAAAAATATATATTGTGCATATATACACATATAAGTATAATATATATTGCATATATATTTGTGTATATGTACACAAAGATGGGAAGACAGGAATTGTTTTCCCATCTTTGCAATAAAATATTTGGAAAATATTGGATTCTCTCACTACCAGATCTATGATTTCTTAAAGGCCCTAGACAGCAATTGTGTTAGTATTATTAATGGAAAATGGTTACATCTGGGTTCAAGAATATTTTAAACCAGCAGAGATAAGAACAACAGTACCCTTAGGAGAAATAAAGATGCAGCAAACATGCTAAGTTTAGTATTTCTCATCTAAGCAAGTCAAATCCTTTAGTCCTTCTCCTCGTTGTTACTGAGCTTGCTGCACTCCTTAAAAGTGCTTTCATGAATCACTCCACATCATACGCTAGAAACTAAAGGTAGAAAACCTGCATATAAGCGCCTTAAGAAAGAAGTTACATCTTCTTTCCAATACCAGTATTTTATAATGGAAAATTGCTATAGAAGGTCAGAGGCATTAAATTATTCTCCACATTGGCAGTAAGATTTTTACACTTTCATCTCCTCCATGCAATAAACCAGCAACGTGAAGGAGGATTTGACTGTCTGTTGCCAACAGAACCAAACCTTGATTATGGGACACTACTTCCAGGGATGGGATTATGGGACACCACTTCCAGGAACGGGAAAGCAGAACTATTACACTTAATACGATTTGACCTACTTGCTACGTCAGTGTTTCTGTAACTATGAGAAAGAAAAATACAATATTTCATATTCAAGAGTCCACATGTATCATCTCCATCTGGTGTGGCTGACAAAGAAGTTGAAATTAAAAAAACACATTGTTTCAAGCCTCTTACTGGGAAAACGTGAGACCCTATTCTATTCACCTTTCCAAGACTGGAAAGGAAGGGAAAAAAAAAAAGAAAAAAGAAAAATACTTTAATGAAGATGAAAAACTAAATCCAGGTGAGAAGGTCTTGAAGCTGTGTTCAAAGAGAGCAACTTAGTGATATTTTGACTAAATTTTAAGATAGTTAGCAACATACAGATTACAGTCTAAATCAGGACAGTTCTCAAAACATCTTCTGAGATTAAGTCCATCAAGATTCAGTTTTATAGCCCTGCCCCCAGCTTCTCCTGTGCAAAATTCATCTCCCAGTGTCAACTCAGGCTCCCAGGTTCACTGCCATCCTTTATCACAAGCTTACAGATAGAGCTCTGTCTCCTGACTGAGGCACGAAAACAAACAGAAGAATCTCAGCGTTTATTGATAAGCTAAACTGTTTAAATGGCCTGCTAGTACTCGGCATCTGGGAGCCGTAAGAGTCCAGGCATAAACATCCAGGTAAGACAGGTGACAAGGTGACGGCGGGACACATTCCAAGCCATCCTGTCAGAAACCTCTCCCCACCTACAGCTTTCGTGACTACAGCGCAAACAGATGCGTTAAGTTTCAAAAACGCTTCAGAGACTCACCTAACTTAAAAGCCAACAGCTACGACTCACCTACCTGAGGACCGTCCTTCAGCGTAGCAGCCGCAGCAAAGGATGGGTTTCCCTGCAGCCTCTGCCATTAGCGGAGGCCACAGATAGTGTGTCCTGTCATATTTCGCGCTAGGGCAATTAGTTGATGGAACTGCATCCTTCTGGTGGTAGGCCTGGGAATGGGCTGAGGAACAGGCCCCATTTGGTTCTTGATGTGCCCAGGGCTCCCCATATTGCTGACAGCTTCCCCTAGCTGATATGGGGTCTGTTAGGGCACAGAAGAGGCAGTGAAGGAAGAAGGTCAAAACTTAACCCAATAAGGACCGTCTTAAGAAGGATACGGACTAAGACCTCCCTTTCCATATAGAAGTATGAAAAGATCACAGGCACGAAACAAGGTTAAGCACAGTGGCAAAACTGCATGGACATTTCACGATTGAGGACAGATTTTCCAGATTCAAACAGGACACAGGAATTTACTCATCGGGTAGACAGGTGAATTTGAAGATTGCATTTAGGTCATTTTCATTGGAAATTAACATAAAACTAGCAACCTCATCTTAAGAATTGGCTACAGGACCTATAGCATGCTGCCACCAAACGAGAAGAGTAAGAAGAAATCTGACGTCTCTAAAACCATTTTGTCTTGATTGACCTCATCAGTTGTAAAAATCAAAAATAACACCAGTAGATTGGAGAAAGTACTTGGCAAGCAGGGCACAAATACCTCTTATCCCTCCTCTGCTACTCACAGTCAACCTGCGTACCTAGTTACAGCATTCCTACGCAGTCACCATCTCAACAGCAGGGAAGAGCAAACATGCAAAACATTTTCTAACCATAATAAAGTACATGAATTACATAATATCAACACCTAGCCCAGAAATCATATCATTTTCTTTCCAGTGCAGCCCTTCTATTCAGTTGGTCTTCTTCTAGCACTCCATGGGGTTGAGAGAGATGATACACGTCTGACGGACCTCAAGAGCCCAGCTCTACGTTCACTGCCTTCCTTCACATAAAACCTGAATTCTGTAGAGGGCTGACACTGACACGAAAGAGCTATGAGCAACCCACCCCCCACAGGAATTTCTGGCATTACCATTCCCTTCCTCAGCCCAGAGCAGCTCCACATGTGAACGCCAAAGCGATGCAGTACTATAGTGTGTGCATCTCATGAAAGCAGAGCACCCGTTTTACTAGTGTTGAGTGACTTCTGTGCTGTGATTCCTCTCTTGTTGACATGATTTTAGTTCTCTAAAATATGAGGGAATGTACATAAGGTATGCGCTATATTTTTAAGCTTTTTTTCCTCCCCTCTAATTTTTTATTCAACAGACTTACTAGAAGCCCTTCTTAGTTACAGTTTTTCCACAACACATGAAGAAATATAAATTCTTAGAGTTAAAAGCTGACAGCTGTTGTCATGCTGCAGTCTGGTAAAAAAAAAAAAAACACCAAACAAAAAACCCAACCAAGCAAAAAAAAACCAAAACAAAACATGAATGGACGTGGCTAAAGGAAAAGGTTATTTTTGAAAAAGTCTTATCAAGCTACTGGTTGAGCAGATCAAGATTCTGACTCCAAGGACCAAGGTCTGATGGCATTACAACACTTTGCGCAGCCCTTATCTCTGAGACTACAAAGCCCACAAGTGAGTTTTTGTTGAAACAATCTCTCCAGCAAGATTAATGCCCACAGTTTCAGGCACAAGTGAATTGCAATCTCCACTACTGAAATAAATTTGCAGTTTACTAATAAGCAGTAAAGTCTCTAAACTAATGCTTTTGTTACTCTTTCTTCTAAATCCTGAATCATCAGAAAGTCACGGTATGTTATAGAAACAGACTTTCATGCTATAGCTAACAACAACTGAGCAACAAGATATTAAATAGGGCCATCTGTTGAATTATCTCTATATAAACTTTGAGACATTATAATGAAATGCATTCTAAAGTCCTGTTTTGATATCCACTACGTGATCCTCCAGGTACACAGAAGCACTGCGAGCAGCCCAGTTTCACCTGAACAGTAACTGCTGCGACAGAAACTCACACAGAAACCTCACAGCAAGAGCCCTTCAGACGCAGAGAAGGATTTATTTGGGAAGAGTATTAGTTGTTAGTATTCAAAAGTTAGTGTAAGCTTACAGCTCAAAGCATACTTCCCACTATGTCGGAAGACAAATACAACCAATTCACACTCTGCAAAACAGCAGCGCTGCTCCTAAAACGAACTGTTTAAGTGAAGTATGCTGGCTCTGACTAGAAACACCAGTGTTGATATCCAAGTGTGCTACAAACAAAACCACAGAGGGACCTGAAAAGGTTCTGTCTCTTCATGAAAGCAGCATTCCCACAGCTGACCCCCTGGACCTGTTCTCTGCCCACCGCAAGGTTTCTTCCAGACACGTACAGAAGAGCCACAAGGCACAGAAATGCCCTTTCCAAGGGCACGCTACTATCAAAGTCACCAAGAGGCCTAGATCAAATGCACACTGATCTCTTAAGTACCTGCCATCACCTTCGTTGCAACAGGGACCATAAATTACAGCTAAGCAACAGAACCAGAAGTACAGAGGTTGTAATTAAGAGGATTTGGTTTTGTCAGGTTTTGATTTGTTTAAGGAACAGCATCAAGTTGGCAGGAACAGTTGGATCAGTCAAAAAAAAAAAAAGCCAAAAAACCACCAAGAATTATTTTAATTGGTGTTGCACAGCACTATATTCAGAGATAGAGCTATAGACCTCTGCAGCACAAACACACCTTCCCGCAAGAGAACCGACACTTCCAAGGAGCAATGCCGGCAGCTCTCTGTGCAGGGAAGTGCAACTCATGAATGAGTTCCCAGAGTAACAGCAGCCCAGCGTCTCTAAAAGAGCTCTGAGACCAACGGACTGCTGCCCCGGCATCCACAGGGTTTGACGAGAGACGCACTTTCCTATTCCCAGCCCGAAAAACAGCCACTCGCGCCTCTCCGAAACGCCTCGTGAGACGACAAACGCTCCGAGGGTTTGGTGTGGTGGGTCGGTCTTAAGTTCTGAAGGTGCTGCGGATGCTTCTGGAAACTAAACTTCCAGGTTGCGCGCCTCGCTTGACGGCCGATCACGCCGAACCACACAGGCGCACGCCTCTCGACGCCTCGTCCTGCTGGACTTTCCTCCTGGCCCGGCCGCCTGAAGGAATGGCTTGGGCAAGGCGGGAGGCCCCGCCGCTGCCAAACTTCGGGGGCTCCGGCCCCGACACCGGCCCAGCCCTCCCCCCACCCCC
>VZSF01003651.1:0-23275 GCA_013398295.1 Chionis minor | reverse complement strand
GACGGAGGCCGCGCCGGAGGCCGCGCCGCGGCCCGCCGCTTCAGCGCCGGAGCCAACATCCCTCGGCACTGAGGGAAAACCAGCCCGGCTGAGGGGGCGGGAAGGGCCGGGGGGGGCGGTGGGTCGGTGTGAGGGGCGTAATGGAGGGCGGTGGGTTAAGCGGCCGCTTGTCCTCCACGCCCCGGCGCTTGGTGGAGCTCCCTCCCGAGGGCTGTTGGTGGTTGAGCGCGAGGAGGTGAGTATCCATCAGCGCGAATTACTGGGGGACGTAACGCGGTGCGACGTGGTGCTGGTGGCCCGGCCCGGCATGAGGAGTCAGGTTTGCTGAAGCCTGCAGGCCGCGCCGGGGGTTGTTTTACTGGGTGGTATTCCCAGAGGCTGGTGCAGCGCTGCCTTCGGCCATGTACCGTGGCAAAGGTGGCGGTGCCACACGCGTGTTCTGGTGGCGTTTTCCCCGAGTGTGGGACTCCGCGGTTCTCCGGTGGGTGCCGGGCCACAAGGAGCGTGAACCAGAAGATACGGAGGCTCCAACCCTCGGCTGAAACTTTGCATCAGCAAGATAAGAGCCGGCCTGCCTGGCTTCGAGGCCATCACCCAAGGTGAGCGGAGGCTCCCTCAGAAAAAGAACCCAATTAGGTGTTAGAAGACCCCAGACCAAAAATCACCACTGGACTAAAAGAGGCCTGGACAGCACGTGAAGGGCAGCTGTGGGGATCACAAGGGTGTCATCGCCCAGGGATCTCCTTCTGCAGGACCCTCTCTTTGGAGACGCCCGGCCCGAGCTGTCCTTGCTGCTGTACCTTTCAATCAAATTAATTATTTTATAAAATCCGATGCTTGAGACTGCTGTAGGAAACCTAGGGTTGAGCCTGCAAAAGGAGGAAGCGCTCCCGGGAGTAAGTGTGTGTGCACAACACCATGGATGGTGTGTGAATGCTGGGGCAGCAGCTTCTCCTTTCACAGTTACCTGTTATTAGGGTACCGATGCACCCACAGGACTCCTTCAGAGCCGCCAAAGGCATCTCCAGCCCACACCAGCTTCCAGCGTCGTATTGGAATAACATAAACAAGGTTTTGGTTGTCTTACCCATTTTCCGGGCCCTTACCTTGGGGTATTGCAGTGTTGCAACATCCAGGTTTTGGTTTAGTACACTTTAGCTGCATAGAGTGTTTGCCTTTTTGTTTTGGTTTTTTTAATTAATTGGCAGATATTGTGTTTGAACCACCCAGAATGGTTATGTTTTCTAAAATGCACATTTAGGACGCAGTTTACATCTTGAAGGAGCAGAGGATTTTTTTAAAACCGGATTTTAAGTGTTTTGCCACTCGGTCTGAATGCTTGCCTGGTACATATGCCATCCTAAGGGTTAATCAGGGTTTTGTTTTTTCAAAATGCTATATTCAAAAAGTATTAGATTTTGTAATTAGTCTGCAAAGAACCTAAATAACCACAGTAGACTCATTTATTGTATGCCTAGCTCATTTAATACTGAGGTAAGCAACTTGTGGAGGCACTCAAAATTTATTGCTATACATCTAGCTCTTTTAATACCAAAGGTAGCAGACTTCTGGAGGGGGGTCTGCTGCCTTCTTGGAGGGAGGCAAGCAGAAAGTTTTAACTTCTCCCTGCTCCCTTCGGTGCATGGAGAAGTTAAAACTAAAAGAAAAAGCAGTGTTTTCAGTTCCACTGCTGCAGAGTTAATGCGTGGTATAAAGACAAGGATCTTGTGATCAACAGAGGTGTCTTACCTAGATTATGCGTCCAGTATTACGGATATTTACATATAGTATCTCTACTGTAGAGAGGGAGAAGGAAGTGAGTGCAGAAATACAAGTCCTAAAAGCCTGGGTATGTGATGTTATAATTTTCAGCCTGTTGGAGAAATAGTGGAGATAGATGGGTGTTGGCTACTATTTCCATTTAAATGTGGTTTTGCCGTGTCGCTAATAGATCCTGAGCCTGAGATGAGAGATTTTTTTACAGTTCTGTAAATCCTTCTTCCAGTGCTTACTCCTGATCCAGAGCCACTAAGGCTTTGGTGATACTCAGAACTGTACTTACCTTCCCAGGCATTTTATTGAAAAAACAGTACCTTCTGCTACTCTTTCAGGGGTAACGTGGTGGTCAGTAATAGTTTTCACTTTCAGACAACTGTAAAAACTGAGTTCATAAAAAGTGTTCAAAGATGCTGTTAATATTTTCTTACTCAAATAACTTTTTCAATAAAAATGTATGCTTCCATACTGTCCTGGTTTGAGGTAAAACAGGACCAATTTTGTTCAGTAGCTCTTGCTTTCTAACTAGCCCTCTTCTAACTGCTGAAGTTAACAGCATGTTGTGCAGAAAACTCAGAGCAGTAAGATCCATGTTCATAGCTGATGCCAAGGAATGGGATGCAGAGAGGCTCTTGCTTATACTTACGGCTATAACGACCAAGGGCAGCCAGCTTTGTGATTTGTCCCGTTGGAGGGTTGGAAACGGAAAAACGAGGAGGGGTCCCACCTGTGGGGAGGAGCAGACAGGACAGGGGACCCAAAACTGACCAACAGGGTGTTCCATCCCATCTGCATCATGCTCAGGATAAAAGCTGAGGGATTAAAGGGTCAGCCCTCTTTCTTCAATGGCCAGCCTCTGAGGAGGACTCTGTCTGTTCGTCTGCCTCTGTGTGTTCTGGAATCCGGATCCGGAATCCAGTTCCCATCTGTCGATGAGTCCAGCTGGAACTTCCCCAGTGCCTGCAGGTGATGTGACTGCCGTCCTGGGAGCTTGATACGGTTTTGTATATATTTCATTATTTCCTTTTTATTATTTTATTCTTTATATTTCATTGAAGTAGTTTAGTTCTTACTAAACTAGTCTCTCTCCTGTCTCTCCTGCTTGTCTTGCTTGGGCCAGTCCGGCCCAAACCACAACACACACAGAAAGGCGGGGTGTGCAATGGCACAGCGAAACACCTGAAAAAACACTCTCTGAAAAATACGGAAAAAACAAGCTTTCCAGATGCCAAACATTTAATACTTCAATCTGACATATTTCTGATTGTTTATGTTATATATTACATTTGATTTTATATTCACACAACTTGATTGTGCCAGACTACAAAGACAGAGCAAAGAATGAACACTGGTACCTGGCAAAAAAAGGAGATTTTGTATCTTTCCCACCAACGCAGCCCACGCCAACCATGCTGTGCATCTATTGCAAAAGGTGGCTGCATTTGGATTATTCTTCATGTGTTTTTGACAGTACTCAAAACATTGCAGGTGTCTTCAGTCACCGGAGGAGAGGTTTTTTTGTCCGGAGTCTACCGTGCCAGCCTCTAAAGCAATTTCTTATAGGCAGGACCCTGTGCCAGTGTGGGTCTCCGATGAAATGAATATGAAATCAATGACAACAAACAGGGAGTTTCAAACACAGGCTTTAGGTACTTGCTGTATAGGAATAGCAGCCATACAGAGAGGTGCAAGGACATTATTTAAGTAGACACGATACAATACTACTACAAAAATAAAGTTGTTACTTGTATGTCAAAATAGGGATCAGAGTTTAGCAGACCGTGAATTCTTCTGTGGGAGGCAGCTGTGGCTTGTGCCTTTCCAAGCCTTTAAAACTGCATTGAACAAATTGAAATAAGAATGTTCTCATAGGGACTGTTCTGCAGTGACAGAAAATGAACTAGATAACCTAATAGGTTTTTTCCATAATTTTTTGCTGGAACTTTTGTTTGGTGAAAAAGTGAAATTAAAGCTATTGGCTAAACTGACACTTTAATTAATCAGACTGTCTATTTAAGTCAGTTCAGCAGGTGGTGTAGAGTAACTTTCATTAGTCCCTGACACTCCAGCAGAGCTTGTGAACCTGCTGAAATGCATATTTCTCTCAGTGTTCTGAAAAATGCAGAAGTTTCCCTTTATTTTCTTGTTTTCATGCTGATATGTTAACTTTCTTCTAACTTGATTTATTTTATGAGTGACCAAACTAATAAAGCTGGGTTATACACCAGCTGACAGAAGTAGGAGGAAATTGTTTAAAATACTACATGGAAAATTTGGCAATGTTTAGCCCTAAAAGCTAGAAAAATGTTTATGAAGAAATCGGCGAAAACATGCCAACCATCTTTAACAGTATTTTTGCAAGGCCTTCTAAGGACTGCAGAGCTGAGAGACAAGTGTTTTTGTGGAGACTGGCAGGAAGCTGCAGTCAGCCCTCATCCTATATAAATACTGCACATTTCATAATTACATTTTTACGTGGTGAAGTAAGAGAATATTATTAATGAAGGAAGTTTCTATTAAAGGAGTAATATAATTTTCCACCCAGTGTAAAAAAGTATTGTTAGCTAAGACAAGACCAAGATTTAAAGGTTGCTAAATTTTTGATACCGTAAATTCCAACTATGTACAGTTTGTTTTACCAGTTAAGCAGTATATTTACACAGGTCCAAATTTCTAGGCAATGTGCAGATGAATAGCTCCAGAGGGGCATCGACACGCTACTTTTCTTCTGCCTCGCGTTTCTGAAGAAGGCATGGCTATTCTGTTCCTGCTAGCCCAGCTAGGGTCTGATCCTGCAGTTGTTTGTGTGCTGCCAGACGGAGGAGTCCACACAGAATGCAGCGTGATGCTCATGTACAAATCGTAGCATCGTAGAATCAAATTTAGGTTGGAAAAGACCTTTAAGATCATCGAGTCCAACTGTTAACCTAACCCTGCCAAGTCCACCACTAAACCATGTCCCTCAGCACCACATCTACACATCTTTTAAATACCTCCAGGGACGGCAATTCCACCACCTCCCTGGGCAGCCTGTTCCAGTGCTTGATAGCCCTTATAGTAAAGAAGTTTTTCCTAATACCCAATCTAAACGTCTCGTGATGCAACTGGAGGCCATTTCCTCTTGTCCTATTGCTTGTTACTTGGGAGAAGAGATTGACCCCCACCTCGTTACAGCCTCCTGTCAGGTAGTTGTAGAGAGTGATAAGGTCTCCCCTCAGCCTCCCTTTCTCCAGACTAAACAACCCCAGTTCCCTCAGCGGCTCCTCATAAGACTTGTGCTCCAGACTCCTCACCAGCTTCATTGCTCTTCCTTGGACACGCTCCAGCACCTCAGTGTCTTTCTTGCAGTGAGGGGCTCAAAACTGAACACAGTGTTCGAGGTGGGGCCTCTCCAGTGCCGAGTACAGGGGTACAATCACTTCCCTAGTCCTGCTGGCCACACTATTCCTGGTACAGGCCAGGATGCTGTTGGCCTTCTTGGCCACCTGGGCACACTGCTGGCTTGTACCCAGACGGCTGTGGACCAACACCCCCAGGTCTTTTTCCACCAGGCAGCTTTCCAGCCACTCCTCCCCAAGCCTGTTGCGCTGCCTGGGGTTGTTGTGACCCAAGTGCAGGACCCAGCACTTGACCTTGTTGAACCTCACACCATTGGCCTCAGCCCATCGACCCAGCCTGTCCAGATCCCGCTGTAGGGCCTTCCTACCCTCAAGCATGTCAACGCTCCCATCCAACTTGGTGTCACCTGCAAAGTTACTGAGGATGCACTCAAGCCCCTTGTCCAGGTCGTTGATGAAGATACCCAGCCCCAGCACCAAACCCTGGGGAACACCACTTGTGACCGGCCACCAACTGGGTTTCACTCCTTTCACCAGCAGCTCCGTTCACCACCAGAAGAGGCCCTGAAATATATTGGCCACTTACCACTTGCTAAAGTTGAAAATCCTATCCATGGTCTGAAATATGAATGTAAGACAAGATTGGAAGCTTAAAATATTATCGCAGAAAACTGTCACTTAGGAATAAAGTAAGTTAAAATAACTGTGAGAAATTGTAGGAGATCAAGTGCAAACAAAGGATCTTTCGGACCATGACCATTTTCCTCCTTGTACAGCTTTGTAAAATCATACGTATTACTATATTGATAAACACTTATAAATGATTTGAAGAACATTTTTTGCTTAGGACTCTACTGGTTTTGGCTGGGATTAAGTGTCTTCATTGTAGCTTGTATGGCGCTTTGTTTTGGACTTGTGCTGAAAGCAGCATTGATAACACACTGATGTTTTAGTTACTGCTGAGCAGTGCTAAGACAGTGTCAAGGCCTTTTCTGGTCCTCATCCTGTTCATCTAAATTATTCCGTGTTTTTAACGTTCAAGAAGCAGACAGGCACGTTGTGTAGCTTAAATGAAGTTGAGGATCATGGCAGCCAATCACTGAAGTAAGCTCCCCCTGGAACTCTGTGCCTGAAAGGGATAGTGTGGTTTCTAGCTATATAAACATGGGGTTCCCAAATACAAGATGTGAAGTTACACTTTTTCTTTCTTTCAGGGTAAATGCTTTTAGAATATTGTATTCAGCTACAGTATCCTCAGTCTAAGATAAACTGCACATAGCTCAAAAAGCTGTTGGGACAGAGAATTACTAAAGGTTTGGAGAAATACTTATTAGTAAGAGAGTCACAATTTATTCACATTATTAACTGGGAGTTTGTGGGTTTAAAATAAACATAGTCTTTAAGTAACTTACTTTATAAAATAACATTTTCAGTACACAATAAAATTATATGTGTCACACCCATCAATGTATATCAATGTATGGCAAGTCTCGAAGCTGAAACTAGGCAGAATCAGGCTACTGTACACAATTTTAGCAGCAAAAATAATTAACAAATAGAACAACTTTCTAAAGATTAATTTTCTAAAAGATGGGATCTGCTTCTCATAATAATTACATGAAATCTTAGCTTTTAGCTTAGACGAGCCGAAAGTAAGTGTGTAATTTCTCCCACATTTATAATATATGGGTGCAGAGCAGTTCTTCAAATGAGCCCTGGAGTTTTTCACACTAAACACGATGGAAAACTTTGCCCTTTGTCCTCCAATATTTGTGTTCCACTTGAAAAAGAGAAAATATCAGTACATCCTTTGAGTTTGAAAAAAGGATTTTGTTAATAAATTGGGTAAGGTGAGAGGGCTGAACTGTTCCAGCTAGTGGACTGCGTTAAAACACATCAGGGGAAAGGTATGAAAGAAGAGAAGTATTCTGAGAGAGAGTAGGGAATGTCAAAGAAAAGCAGTATACAGAGCTTGTGTTTATTGGGCCCGCTTTGCTCTGTTACGTGTTTCTCAGAAAAAGGATGAGGTGGTCTGAAATTGTCTTTGGAAATTGCCACTGTACAGGGGGTCTCCTGCATCAGCACAAAGCTGAGACGGTCATCAGGGGGCACCCGAACATACTTTCGGGTTTGTAGCATTCACTTTTGGGTATATAAAGCCGCCGAGCGTGAATGAGAGTGGCTGACCTGCTGTGAGGATGGAGCAGCTCCCGCACAGCTCTGAAGTCAGGTGGACGTTCAGAGGCTGTAAAGCACCTTTGCCCAGCACCTTCATCTGCCCCTACGCGCTGGCGTGGCGTGTCATGCAAAGGATATCGGACCATTACCTTTCCTTTGAAGCACGGAAAAAAGATAAAGCTCTCAAAGCCTTATGAAGCGGTTGGATTAGGACCTTGGACACGCGCACCGCTTTGTGGAGTAAAAGAGATGAAATAATCGCCTATAGTGACCCCATCTCCATAATGTTTTGCTGTGACTGAAGCAGCTGTTCCCTTATGCTGTGTAAAACATTTCCACCAGCATTAACTGTGTTGCCCCTTGCTCCTGTTTACCTCTATTGAACAAAGCTAATGAGTGACAAAAGATAAGAGTTAAGCACCACCAAAAGGGCAGCCCAAGCAGTTGTTCAGCCTGTTTACACATTCAGTGAAAGGGGTGATGAACAAGAGCTTTGCTGCCTCTCACCAGAGGTTTTCAGGCATCACACGTAGTTTACATGTAAAGCATCATGTTTTACATCAGATTTCTCTGTCTTCCTTGTTATTCCTCTTCATCAGTTGCTTTCTTTCTCTTACTTTCTCACTTTCTACTCTGTGAGTCTTCCACCCACGTTATCCTGTTAATGCACTCAGCCTGGCTGTTCCCAGTCTGTTACTTTAAATGGGCCTGTGGCAGCTTTTTGGAGGCTCTCACCAGTCCACTGTTGCTCCTTGCTGGTCCCCTCTTTCCAGTTTAAGTCATTCTTGCCGACTCTGCTGAAGTCCTCCAGCTCCAACAGTCAACCCTTTCTCCAACAAGAACTATGCTCATCCTTATGCAACCCGTCTTCCACTCGAACATGCAAATTGTTTGCTCAGTCCCACCTTCCTTCGACATATATATGTTTTAGATTTAGGCCTCTGGAGAGTCTACACCTAGGTCTGAAGTTCATACCTTATATACGAGTCCACAACCACGCAGTATCCAAATGCTTTCCACAGGATTTCAGCGCTGCTCAGTCCCTCTTTTAGATACTTCTCCTTTTCTCCTTCTAATAGTATGAACTCTTCACCTGGGCAGGAATGAAGATATTAAGTTATATACCATGTTCTGCGAATACAAATTAGGATTGCAATTAACTGATTCTGTCACATGGACAGTTCTGAAGAAGGAAAAAAGCAGGTGTGAACTGCCAAAAAAATCCAATGTCTTATTGTAAAATTATTTTTATCCTTATTGTGTGGAAGCTCGAGAGTCTTCTAAACCAGCAAACAAATTCTTTTCTCAGCAGAGTCACATGCATATGTCCCCTCAAATTAAAAAAACAAATCAATAATCTGAATGGATTAGAATCCACATTTAGAACTTTCCCAATGAACAGTTGTTGTGCAGATTTAACTGCTGGATTAATTCAGTAGGAGAGTGGCAATGCATTTTTAATTACTATTTAAATTTTGGCACACCTCGACTGTTCCAGTGAGATCTTCAAAAGTTCTATTGCATACAAGATGCTCCATTTATTTAATTGTTTATAGAGGATATAAATCTATTTAAAATAAAGAGATGTACAATAACAGAAAGGTGAAAAGGAAAGAGGAGCAGAAACGGATGGTGTGTAAGATCCTGACAATAGTTTACACTGGTATTTCATTCATCAATGGAAAGAAAAGGCTACAGGCAGTTCATAATAACTACAGAGATAGTCATCTCTTAAGGGTGCAAGCGACTCAAATACTAAATCCACCATCACACCAATGGTATTTTTAACACATGTTTTTATGTTATGGTGGTTTTGTTTTTAATTAACCACTTAATTTCTAACAGATGAATGAAAATTAAAAAAAAATGAAAGTCTTGATCCCTCTTTCCGTTAGCAATAAGAAAATAAATTAACTTCCTAAGAATAAGAGTTGCAAGGTAGAGAGCTTTTTTAGTAAACAGGCCACTCACATAAAAGAATTTGAATATGCATGTTATGCCTGCATTACCGTCTCCTGTGCAGGTGGAATAATGAGTAACTCCAGGCGACTGTTTTAGTATTGTATTCACCTACTATCAAATTGGACTATGAGATGGGACAACTAGAGATTGTTTGCAGAGAGAAGCTCCTTCACCTCCAGAAACCCAGATGCAAATACAAAATAAATCAGTAACGACCAGAAGTCAGTGCTTTGCAATGGCTGGACCAGTCTCACAGCCTGAGCTCATTCCTGAATACCACCATTTTGTACTGAAATAGTCAGAAGCAGCTGTACAGGTACAGGGGCAGAGACTGATGCACTGCTTCTCCCTTGCTTAGGGTTCCTGCTGGCAATCCCCGAGAGTGCTCTTGCTCTACCAGTTGTGTAAATAAAGCAGCGTTACCAGGGGCGAGCTACGAAGTCTTGCTTTGGCACGGAATTCAAAATGACCCAGTGAAGCTCATCTCCAGCTGTTACAGAAAAGGTGTGACTATTGCCTTTATTTTATAATTTTAGTATGTATGCTGCAAAAGTTGTTTTAGTATTTTAGTATCTGTTTTAGTATTTTAGGCAATAATTGTAATAATTATTAATAGATTTTCTAAATAAACAAAAGAAAGAACCTGGTTTCATTCCCAAAATTCGGATATACCAGCCTTATCCAGGAGACCTGGACAAGCAGCTGACAGATGGAATGCTACTAAACTCACAGACAGGGGCAGAAAACTGGCAATATTCATTGTAGCGGAGCATGAGGTTTTGCACAGCGCGTCTTGGCTCCATTCCCTGTGTTCTCTCGAGGTCCTCTCTTACCCCTTGTTTTTTCCCCTGTGCTGTTGCTGAGAGGACTGCTATAAACCCATGTGTGCAGTATGAAACCTGCCCACTGCAAGCTCTTTAAGAAAATGCTTTGAGCTAAAGAAGGGTCAGAACAAGGTAAGACACTTAGCAGAATGATTATCAAAATGACATGTGATAAAGTTGGAAAGGAGAGCGAACATTATGAGTCAGGACTGAAGCCAAACTTCAGTCACAAGCCACTTTTTATGGAGAGCAAGTTATTCCATACCTGCCCATCGCGGGGCTTCTTAAATTCGTGCAAACATCAGATATTGATCACTGTGATGTGTGAACTAGAGGGACAAGAGGCTGCGCAAACAATGTCAAAACCAATGCTTCTGGTCCCTCTCGCATCCCAAGTCATCTGTGTGGAAGCTGTTAGCGTGGATACACAAGCAGATAATCCTGTGTAATAAAGGAGGATGCTTGCTGCTCGTCGTCCGTATTTCACCTGTGAAATCCAGGGATTTACCTTGCTTTTAAACTGCTTAGATTCTGTTGAATTTTTCAGCACCTCAATAACCTGTGGAAGAGTGTAGCGCTGAATAAAGTGACCCGTGTGCCCTCAGTCACAGAATCGATGCTGTTCAGGGTGGCTGAATTGTTCGTTGCTTTGATTTTTTAAAGAAAAAAACCGCAGATCAGCCTTGAGTCTATTTATTTCCAAAGCAATAGGCCGTTATTGTACTCTCGTTTTTCTCTGTTGCTCTCAGTCTACAGCAAAGACTCTTTGAATTCATTTATTTTCAAATACGGCTTGAATAAATACACAGAATATGCACGTGGGCATAAAAGGTGGTACAACATCTGAGAACACATTTATTGATTTATTGACCCGTTTTCCTCAGGTACTTTAATGCCATACAGGAATTCTTTTCAAGCGGATTTTTCTGTTAAAAGAAATAACAGATGGAGAGGGAATGAATTGCCTTTATGGGAATTTATGTGTTACATAGATGTTTGTATTTCGTCAACAAACACCGGGTTTGAGCCAAACTTTTAGGTGCCTGAAGGTAAATAGGCTCAGTGGAGCTGTGACACTTCTATCACTCCATAACCATTCAGTTTGTAGCGTTGCTTTAACAGGAAAATGAACAGCAAGTTTATATTTCTAGTTTTGTTTGGTTAGTTTTTTGTTTGTTTTATTCCACCTCTTTTTACATGCTTAAACAACTACAGGAGATAAAGATCTCATGTCAAAAAAACTTTGCCCCCAGCAATGCCCCTCAGCATTTAAGACTGCTTGCCCATAGCAAGGACAGCCAGAGTCTGTCCTGCCCGATTTCTTACAACTGTGTAATTCCAGAAGCTATCGATTTTGTTTTATTACTGTGCTTCAGTACTGCCCAGACCTCGGTGATCTCTGCCAGGCATGCGGGGTCACCTGCTCCTTGCCTTTCAGCGTTCCGCTGCCTCTTGGAAGTTCACCTCTTACTGCCCGGAGCCTACGTGATTTGGATCAGCGACATAAACGTTTATGGTTTTGACTCTGCCTTACCCTTGTGGACTTCCTGTCAGTCTCCTTAGCGTGGCTGAGCTGTAGTTTTCCTCCTGGGCTTTACTGCCTGAACTTCAGATTTCCATGGACTACAGAGACCACAGCGACCAGTTCAGATTTAGGCATGTAACTTTTTAGATATCTATGGTGGCATCTACAGGGTAGGTGTCTGTGTATAAGTGTCTGGGCTCCCAGTCTGGAGAGGAAGGGATGCAGACATCTCTGGAGGGCAACTCCCCTGTTTACAAAACACCTTTTAGGTTAAGTACTTTTTTGGGAGTTTTGGGCTCGTACAATACATTGTTAATATTTTCAAGGCATTTACCATAATCACAATGACTAGAAATTTACATAAAAAGCCAGAGATAGAGACTGTTGTGTAAACTTGAGGCTTGAGCTCTCAAAATCCCCACTCTACCGTATCATGAAAATCATATTAAACTGTTAGCGTTTGGCCAGACAGGAGTTTCACTGTGTGGTAGGGAGACCTTAAAACTGCTTACACACAACTTTTAGGTTTGCTTAGTGTTACTGCCCTCATCACCTTCAAATGACACTAGGGGGATTCTCAAGACATCTGAAGATCAGAGAGCAACTGAGACACCAGGAAGTTAGGGTTATATGTACTCTAATTTGAAGGTCAAGGGTATTTACAGAGCAACCTGATAGTTCACGTGCCAATTTTGACTTTACAAGTGTGTTTGTGGGTATTGTGTATAACCACATGAGTAAATGAAGGTTTCTGGTGGTGTTTTGAACAAACTATGCCAAATTTCTAAACTGTCTAGATAATTAAACTTTCCATCTTAATGGATTTCTGAATGCATTTGATCTTAAGTGCAGATCTAAGACAAACACTGAAATTAACTTTCTATCACATGTACTGCTAGCGTTTGGCAAAAACAAAATCAAAGGCTTGATTTTTTTATTATGACAAGGCCCCTTTAAACCACCTTGCCGATGTAAAACATCTATACAATTCAGGGAAATGAAGTCTATACCTTTTAGAAGCCCTATTGCTCTGCTGTTGCCCAATAAAAGAATCTTGGTGTAAAAAAAAATTTAACAGCCAAGAATCTAATTGAGAAAAAAATCAAATCTCCCTGAGCTCTTAAGAGAGCTCTATGAAGTGTAACACAATGAAGCACAATCATCTAGAAATTTGCATATTCTCATATAAAATACGAAACTATGTGTAAAATATGTTACAGAACTTGTTTTGTATGCACTTTACCTCTGGGCGTGTTCTCTCCTGTCTTGGAAGATCTGACTGAAACTTCTCTTTTTTCCATCCCATTCTCAGCGAATCATCAGGAAGGGAATTGCTCAACAGCCGATGCAACAACCAAAGGCCTGTGTGGGATTTCTTTCTAATCATAAAATTAAAGAAAAAAACTTGGCTCAGCATATAGAAAGATACTCTATAAGGATCCAGTTACATAGAATTGTAACATTAATACCAAATAGGTAAAATTCTATGGGTAGAAGTACAGGAGAACATACATATTCATGAAATGTGATGCATAATCATCTGTAAAGATTAAATTACCAGCACTATTTTTTTATTTGTCTTACTGATTCAGAATATCCGCAGAAGTATGATTGCTGCAGCTGCTGCAAACGTTGTGAGGGAATAAGGCCCTGACTGGGAGAGCTTTGTGCCAGGGAACTCTGGCATTCACTATCCTATCAACAACCTTGACACTGGAGCCATTATGAAATGCTGGTGATAAGAATACACAGCAGCCAAGGATTCGCAGGTAAATTTTCCTCTTGCTGTTCTGAGAACACGTTTATTTAGCACTTCTCAAGAGGCAGCTGAACATCAGTGAATTAATTCTCACCAGCAGGAGGTGCTTCCTCTCTGTTTTACAAGCAGTAAGTGCACTAATAGTGAATCACTGATATCAGACGTGCCCGGTCCCATGCACGCCATGTGAGACTTACTCATTGGATTCCTTCTGCATCGTCCTCTGCTGCGGCACTTGTGGGTCAGGTGCTGGCTGTGCGGCCACATCAACTCTCTCCTGTTTTCTGCTCTGTGCACCAGGGGCTGTGATCTGCTGCAGCTTCCGAGTCCGGGACGGGTGAGCCGCATCCCCCCACAACGCCCTGCGCCAGGGAGCCCTTCCAGAATCCAGAGCCCTCAGCTGTAGATTTGCATCCTGATTCCCGAGTCGGGCTTACCTACCTCGCCCTGTGAGCCGACACAGGCTGCAGCCCACGCTCCCACCCACTGGAGAGATGGACGGCCCTGCCGTGGGCGCGCAGTCACACGTCCCGTCGCGTGGTCTAACACAGGGCATTCCCATACAGGATCGGAAGAAACGTTAGACATAACCTTCCTCAGAAAATCTCCCATAATACAAAAAATTCAAGCCCGGTTTGAAAGTATTTCAGCTGATCCTGTGTTTAAAGCCGTTGAAATCCCACTGCATGTTCCAAGCAGCCTGAATTGGCTTTAAAGCCTTCTAAAAATGGCTTTTCAAACATTCAGTAAAAAAAGTCACTGAGTCTTTTTTTGCCACCTAAAGTGGTAAAGTCCAAGCCACCTAAAACTTTGTCTACACAATAGCTCCAACCGAGTTTGAAATTGAGAAAGCAGCTCCCCAGCATGCAGTAGGTTTCCAAACGCTGTGAGCAGCAGTTACATCTGCCCTGAAGACTCAGGTTTGCCACAGCCCTGCACAGTCCGCCAGGGGCCACCACCTCTCCACAGCAACAAACAGATGTTAAGAGCAAACACACTGTGTCGTGGTTTGGGTAGATTTCAACATATTCCCATTTATTTAGATGCGCCTGAAATGATGCATCAATATAAACTATTTATGTTAACAACAAATATTGATGAACTACGCACATCTCCTTTTATCCATTTATAAATTTACCAATTAAAATACTATCCAGGACAATGATCAATTACCATAAAGTCTTCTCCGCCACCCTTAGAGAGGGCCAGATTTGTTGCAGCCGTGCAGAAGTTCTCTGTGCACACTAAATCTGGTCTTTTTAGCAGTGTGAACTCTACCTCTTTGCCGGAATAGCCCCTCTCAGCTGGTTACTCGGGCTCCTGTAGCACGTTTAGATCTACAGCCCCTCTCCAGGCAGCCATCCAACTAAACTCAGCAGGGCTTTGCGCAAACCTGTGGCAAGGTTAAAGCACAGCTCCTTCTGCAGGCAGATTAAGGGTAGCCCTCACGAGCAGAGCCTGGCAAGAAAAAGCAGAGCTTTGGGAGAAAGGGTGAGAGAGGGGAATGCATTTTAATAATTTCATTCATTTTTAAGCTTGTTATGGTTTCTATTGTGGAGCACGCAAAATCGATCCCATACGAGCTTAGGACAGATACAGGCAAAGGAGAAGCAGCTTCTGTAAGGGCTCTCCAATATAGGAAAATCACAATGCTAAAACCTGTCAGCCCTCTCAAAAGAAAATACTCATTTACAGACAACACAAATAAATGGGTACAGCGCACCATACAGTAACTCTCACAGCCAGGCCTTTTGCTGAAAGAAAGTGTGGAAATTCCCCTCTTCTTCTTTTCCCCATTTACTTTAAAGGTCTCTTCTTTGTCTGACATTTGTCTTGCCTATGATAAAAATGAGGGAGATTTTGGAGAGAAAGAATGTGTGCTCTTAACTCTTAATAGAGATTTTCCACTAGGTTATTTTTTGCATAGTCATGTGACGGTGATTTGTAGACCACAAAGATCTGAAGATCATTTCCTCCACAGATGTTGGAGAAATCTACATTATTTTACAGGGAGTAAATGCTTCTGCATACTGATACTGACATTTCACTACAGCTAAAGAATCACAGGCTCAGATACAATGAATTGTCTGTAAAATTTCATTTTCAAACTGGCTGGTCTCCGTGTTCATCTTTAATTTCAAATTAAAGCTACATTTGACCACTGAAACACCTAGCTCTTCATGCAATCGTTCAAAATAGCAAACTTGAAAGTTTGCATTACTCAATAAACTTGCAAAAATAAGTCATTTAAATGAAAAATCAGTTACATGAATTTAAAAACTTGTTTCTAGATCCCAAGACAATTATCATACCAAATTAGGCTCTACCACTTAGATGCTAGATTATCTTGTCCAGCATCTGATTGTCATCAGTGAGAAAGATATTAGGCAACAACGACATGAGAAGGAGAGATGTTTTCTTAACCGTGTGCCATTAATGGTTTCCTCATCTCCTGAAACATAAAGGTTCATATCCATTTTCCATATTCATATCCATGTCCAAATCCTTGTCCACATAAATATTTAGCTCTTTCCAGCTGAGTTGCTTCATTCAGTGTCATCGAGCAGCAAAAAATATATTAATATACTATACTATACTATACTATACTATACTATACTATACTATACTATACTATACTATACTATACTGTAATCTTTACTGATACTCACTTTTCTTTGACCTTACCCCAATTTCATCTGTTCCTGCTATATAACTCTAGTGTGCATGTGTAAATGATAGGGAAACTCTTTTTTTGAAAGCCTCTGAAATCCACGAATGAAGACAATTTTGCCTCCTTGACATATAATAAGAGTTTTTCACTGACTGGTTTATGCAGCTGCATAGACGCAGTACAGTAGCGATTGAACTCAGCATCTCTCTTAACACACCTGTCCCCTCGCTTCCTTCATGTGACTAAGGGTGACAATGTTCTTCCTGCCACCCACACTTTCTAAACCAGGTGTCATTTGTTTATTCCTTTTTTGGAGCACTTCCTTTTCACCGTCACCGTCATTAATACCAAATTTCTCATTCTCAGCTTCATAGCCCTGCAGGATGCTCCATTAGCTTCCTTTTCCCCTTCTTCCTACATTCTCTAACCATCCCAATTATTTTTGCGGTTTTGTTCTCACAGTTCAAGTCTCAGTATTGAATCTTAAAGAAGAAACTCCACCGGCACACCAGGGCCTTTCTCTGATGACCTGCTCCACTCAGATTTCTGCCCTGCAGCATTAAGAGAAACAGCTGGATTTAGAAATATCTTTGCCTTGCATGCACAGTCAGCCAGCGTGTGCGGGCAATAATATATAAATTGATGTTTTGTGTGGCTATAGATATTTTAGGAACGGCAAATCACCCTTGAATTATTTTGATGTTGTGGTTGACATTTCATGTTATTTTTGCTAGTTCTGGAGGAGGGAAGATGGTGAAGGGGAGTGAAACCTACTGTCAATATTTTTCCTGTGAAGGTTTGTGGCATCTTCACCATTGACTGTCTTCAAACACTCTTAATTTTGAGATAATCACTTCCCTGTGCATAGTGTGCTGAAAGGAATAGTATACTAAAGGTATATGCAGGTTTATGCAGCTCTGATAAATTATTATGAAACTCAGAAGGTTATTTTTTGTACTGTGTCGTGGATTCAAACTTGCCCGTTTCTAAATTTCTCTGTGCTGGAATCTATTCTTACATTGGACTGTTACTGCCAACATTGTTTGTGGACTCTCATCAGAATCAGAAAGATCCCATTAAAATGCATTTGCTCAGACTTGGTTTTTGATGTTACAGAATGATTCATTAGTACGTCAGCTGAATCCAAACCCAAAAGAATAATTTTGATTATATGTGGAAATGAGACTTAAGTTTTACATTAAAGTTTTTTTAAAGTAAAGTTTTTTAAAGTGAAGTTACTTTAGGTTCGTGTTTGGTTTTAGGACACTCCTGTGGGGAAAGAAGAAAGCGGTTTTCTCAGCCTTTGCTGTGGACAGTCAGTTTTACAGATTCTAAATTGGTGTAACGTGCTCCTTCTTGTCTACTGACAGCAAGATCTCATCCCCAATTAGTTCACTCCAAATCTCTTCTATCACCTGCCATGAAGCTCCAGTGTCCAAGTCAGTGAGACAGTATTAGCAGCTCAAATGGTTTAAAAAACAATCTGAAGAATTTATTCTTTCTACCTAAAATGGTTTTCTACTTATTTCTGGGAAAGCAACAGAGGAATTTGGGTATGTTACATTAGAGAGGCTAATACCTGTGGCACAGCTGAGGCTGCCAGGTGACACTGCAATAATGTTATCCATGGGAAGTTAAGGAAGTTACGGTTAGCCGTGCCGAGTTACAATGGAGAAAGACCAACCTGCTCCGGTCAGGCATCTCAGGAGGCTGAGGCTGTTGCATACAATTGCTCCTATTCTGGTCCTGGGCGGGCAGCAGAGAAAGTGGAGCAAGGAATATTCCAGCCTGAGGTCTTTCCGCCCCCAGTCCAAGCCCGCAGTAGTGAAGCAAGGAAGAGGCTGGGCAAGGACTAAAAAGATGCAGAAGGGTGTGTGGGGCATATCTAAAGATGCCCAGTGTAGACCAGTCACTCCACTCTTCGGAAGCCATCGGACAGGCAGCGTAGACACAGCTAGTGACGCACCTCTCACACGCGTTTCTGTCCCCAGCCCGCAAAGGCCAGACAGTGTGTGCAGCTGCCAAGCACCGTGCCCGTGCCGTGCATCCATGGGCAGCTGGAGACATCGGCTTGCAGCCCCAGAGCCCGGCCGCTTGGGAGCCACTGCACGTGTTCTTCTGCCCTTGTTTTATTTTAACAGCAAGTAAAGCCTCAGCAGGAGTCTGGTTTTCTCTCAGGTCAACAATCCACAGCCATCGCAGTTTTTGCAACACCTGATGAGTTCACAAAGACGGCGGGCGAGAGGTGTTATCCGGAGCTGTCTGCAGCCATGACACTGGCCTGGAGAAGAGGAGGAGGGCTGCGAAGGCTCACATCCATCAAGTGACATGGAAACCACACCAGGAAGTATCAAAGCTGCAGCTGCGACCTTCTCATCCTCCCCCAGGAGAACCACCTCTCCGAGAAATACATGCCAGCCTGGAACTGGCCCCAGCAGACAAAACAAGCAGTAAGACTGGAAGGAGACATTAACACCAAATCCTGCCCCAGTGAATTCAGTTGCAAAATTCTCGTTGCTTCAAGGGACCAAGATGTTATGCCTGGCACTCAGCTGCGGGCGTGTGGCTTCCAAAAATGATCGTGAGAGGCTCAGCAGTCACTTCCAATAGCCCATTATAAGATAAGTCAACCCTGAAAACCTGCTGGCTCCCACCTCTTGCTGTAACTGCTTGCTTAAGCTGATCTTCCTGCTTCCCACAAGTGAAGATTAAAGGGGATGGTAAAAAGCAGCTAATAGCTAAGGAAGGAGGTTTTCTTTCTCTTCCCGGTTAAGGTTCAGTTTATTCCATGACCTTATTTATCATCTCTAGTGATGTCTAAGCACACACGGAAGCGGGGGACATTCAGGAACCAGCAAGTTGGTCCTTATGCCAACCACCTTTCTGTGTACATGGCAGCAGAGGTGAGAATGAGTCCCAGAATGGGAACTTAATGGCCTTACCTGGTGGAACATTACTTTTCAGGGACAGAGAAGTGAGAACAAGAGGTTTCATATGGCTAATTGCTTAAATAATGTGAAAACGAGATGAGTTTGAAAACAGCCTGGATGAGAAATTGTGCAGAGGCAAGGAGAGCAAATGACTCCGCTTATTTAACATAGTAGTGAAAAGCTGCCAGCTATTTGGTGCTGGAAAGTAACAGTGGATTAAACTTTGTAGTAGTGGTTGGTTAGAGGCAAAACCAGCCCTGTGTGGCGCAATATTTATTGTTATATTCTGAATTCCTGCACACCAAGCATTTGGCTGAAAAGAGAACAAATTCAGACTTCCCATGTGCAGACACTTGCTGTACTTACGGTGTAAAGCAGACACCTTTCTGGGAAACGGTGAAATACCTCTCCACATACAGCACTGGGATTTTTTTCCAACTTCACTGAAGTAATCCAAAGACATTAAGAGATGAAGAAAATTAGCATCATCAGCTCACGTTGCGTAATCCCCCTAGTCCAACCCAAGAACATTCTCTATGTGTCGTTGGTTAACAGTTTTATCCAGGCCAGGTTTATATGATCTGTTATTTCCCTATTCCTGGATATTACAGAAAGATTCACTACACACAATATATCTTTTACAAGTATAGTTATATTACGTATAATGGAGAAAGGAGAGCACAGAGCAATATGGGAGCTACAAAAGAAAACGCTTTCAAATCTGATTATCTTATACAGGTATAATACACACATATTTTTGATTCCTTCTTTTAAAAAAGCTGCTAAGATTTGATAGTGACTGGATTGACGACCAGAATGGACGTCAGTGAGACCACGGGGGAAGGAGGGCTTGTACTAAATTTATCAGAAAACTAAGGAATCTCTTGAAAGCTGTGATGTTCCATCAGACAGCACGAGCACTGAAGGCTCAGGACTACCACGGGTAAGAAAATCATCTTTGGCAAATATTCCTGTTGTGCTTAAGTAATGCTTGGCGCCTGTCACTATAATGTTTCAGTCACTGATCAGAGCCAGAGGGTCCTCTCGGGCTCCATTTCAAATGCAAGAGCCGTAAATCCCATCCCTCAGTTCGGCCAGTGGCTACACTCCCACTGACCAAGGTGAAACCACCACAGGTAGCTTCTGCCTGAAATGAACTGAGCACGTACTGCAGACCGTGCAGTACATGCCGCGCTATTGCTAGAGCAGAAATTTGATACAAATTGCTATTATTAATGAAATGCTTGCTGTGACAGCAGAAGAAAGCAACTTAAATGGCTCTTTGTTCTTATTTCCTCTTGAAAGTTGAAGAAAAACATTTAAACACCCGTTCTTGATTTTGTGTTATTAAACAGAAATAATGCCAGTTCTGTAGAAACCTTCCTCGTTTGTTATGGACTCAGCTGGTTTCCTTAATTCCGCTGACCTCAACAATATGAAGACGGCATAATTTGGCCTTACGGACAAATGTTATTCTATTATATAAAATCTCAATGTTATTCCAATATACAAAAACTGAAAGAGGAAAAGGCAAACACAGTGTATTATGCTGGTTGCTGAGATACAAATCTTGACAGAAATGGAATATTTATTAAACTTGGCAACGTAACTTGGCAAGAACAGGAATGGGTGGTTCAAAATGCCTCTAATAACCCTGAGCAAGGATGAAACAATACCAACGCTATAGGCGGTCCCTGGATAACAGACTTTGGGCAATGGCTACAATTATTTTGTACTTTCTAGAGATTAATTTGACTTTGGAATATGCAAAGTTCACACACGCACATACCTATGAATCGTTTTTCGGTGGCACATTTATAATTCTTACAGATGTTATCTTCCAGCACAAGAAGAAAAACATTCCAGTCATGGAGGTTTCTATTTTTAAACTGGCTTCTGGAAAAAAAAAAGCAAACAAACAAAGTGCTACAAAAATCTGCCACAACAAGAGAGTATAATAATGGGATGGGCCACTCAGTCCTGGACAGTCAGGTGCATTACGCCGAGTCTAATGTATCCATGCTCTTTCCCTGGCTCTTTTCCCCTCCTCCCGCAGTCGCCAATAGCATGCATGGTTAAGAGTATGAGCCTGCCAGACCACGTAACACTTGGTTTTTTTCCTGAAGAGCCTAACCAAAAGGGATTACAGGAGGCTTACAGGGTTGGTTTTATTTTTTATTTCAATATTTTGCTTGTGTTAAAAATTCCAGTTCTGACTCAAAAAAATACTCTTTCTAGTTTGGTTTTTTTTTGTGGAAATGCTTTCGCTTTACTGTTTCAGCTGCTGATGGAGATTATTTTGTTTATTATAAATAATTTAACTATGGAAAATCCACATATTCTTCTTTCCTTTATGACTATTTTATGGGGTTTTCAATTCACACTATGTATGTGTTGCCAGGAACAAAAAAAGATAATGAGGCAGTTATTGAAGCTGTTAGCATTGACCACCACAATCTTTACCATATGTGAACTACAGGTTTTTGGGACACAGATGATGAAAACCAGTGTAATCATGTTTTCAAAGGATGTCCATTACTGCTTGATGAGGTGGGTCTGTCCTTACCCCTGCTTCCTGTGTGCACCACCCCATTCTCTTCCTCGGGCAAAAAGCTGCAATCACGTGTTCAAGTGATAATCCAAATCGGGGAACTAATCTAGGGGGACAAAATGAGGCTCAGTCCATAGTCTGGCTCACTGTACGGCCACATGAGCTCCGTGTTGGGATAAAGGGAGGCCACTGAACCGCGCTGGCAGCAGATAAAAGAAGAGACCACCCATTTCACCAGCAGCTCAGAACTCCATCCGTTCAAACTGATCAAAAAAGGGCACCCAGATAGCCTGATCCAGATGCTGCGAAAGCCAGTGCGAGCACTCCATACTACCTGTTGGGAAGGATTTCAGAGATGGTTGACCAGAGAGAACGTGACTCATATAGCGGCACTACAGACACCCCGGCCAGAACACCTGGGAAATGTAGGAGGGGGCATTGAGGAACCAGAGCTGCTCCTGGAATCATCCATCACAACTTTGGAAAGGTTTCTCACAGCGCTGAGCAGTAGGGAGTGAATCCTGTTTAATCAGACTCTGGGTAGGGACCAAGAATTTGGCTCTCAGAAAGGAAACTATGGCATATTTTTGGCTGACAGTGCAAATAAAGATCCTTTCATAAAAATTGTCGTGCCGATAAATGTATTTCCCGTAGTTGGTATCTGCAGACTTTCTTTTTATCTGGGGAAAACCAGGGCTGCGATTCCAGGAACATTTCTTCAAAAGCAGTACTGGAGCATGGTGTGTGTGGAAACGCTGAGCTGGACTGAGGAATTGTCCAGCCAGTAAAAGCTTTTGCCTTCCAGATGTTTTTTCCGAGAGGAGAGGAGAGGAGAGGAGAGGAGAGGAGAGGAGAGGAGAGGAGATCGTAGTGGTATAACATAAATGTTAGAAGCACTCCNCCGAGAGGAGAGGAGAGCAGAGGAGAGGAGAGGAGAGGAGAGGAGAGGAGATCGTAGTGGTATAACATAAATGTTAGAAGCACTCCATCATTTTCTATGTAGCTATTAATTATGAACGTTCAGTCAATACACTGATGCAAGTTATTAAAATAAGTATTCATAGTAATTTTCATAGTAATTTTGATTCAGTTCATCAGCATCTGCTAGTATCAGAAATACCGATTTGCTAAGTTACCTGAAATGAGTAACGACTATCTGTACTCTTGCTATACTAGGGTAAAAAGCATCAAGAATATTCCTGTTAGCTATTTCTCTTAATCTGCCGCTATAAAAAACATCAACGGCAGAATTTCCACAACTCACTAGAAAGCTCATCTTGGTGCTGAGCTGCTTTTGTAGATGGAAAGCTTTCTGTAATACCTAACTGAGTAATACTGAGTAATACCGCATATTATGTCACCTTTTTTTCCTGCCCTCAAAGCTAATGCAGATGTGATCACTGCTGTACATTTCTCCTCAAAAAATCTGCTGGTATATAGATTATCTTTTGGTCTGGAGGCTGCAGAGCTTTTAACTAAAAGAATCACAGAATCATAGAATGGTTTGGGTTGGAACATCTCAACATGAGGAGGAACTTCTTTCCTTTGAGGGTGGCAGAGCACTGGCACAGGCTTCCCAGAGAGGTGGTGGAGTCTCCGACTCTGGAGACATTCCAAACCCACCTGGTTCCTGTGCAACCTGCTGTAGATGGACCCCTGCTCTGGAGGGAGGGTTGGATCAGATGATCTCCAGAGGTCCCTTCTNAAGTCCCTCCCCATTTTTCCTGTAAGTCCCTTGTAAGTACTGCAAGGCTGCTATAA
>VZSF01003647.1:0-19719 GCA_013398295.1 Chionis minor | reverse complement strand
CGGGGGAGCCCACAGGAGGGACAAGCAGCACAGTCAGGGCCAAGCGGGGCCACCAGGAGGGTTTCTTGCCCTGGAGGGGAAACTGAGGCACGGGGTGATGGGTGACCGAGAGGACCTCGGAGCCCACCGCACTGACACCACCCCGGTCCCCCGGCAGCCTCAGCAAGGAGGGACAGGAGGTGCCCAGGAGGTCTGAGGAGGGGCTCAGCCCCAGGCTGCCGCCCCCCAGGGTCTCTCCAAATGCCGCTGTTGGAAACAAAAGGTGTTGGGGGACACAGGACGGGCGTTTGTCCCTGCAGGGATCGGCACCCAGCACCCAGCCACCGGCGCCCGCACCACTGCTCCTCCTGAAGGTGCCTGCGGTCAAAGCAGGGGTGGGGGCAGGACTGGGGGTGGATGTGGCCCTTCCCTCACCCGGCGGGACACGAGCCCGTGGCCACAGACTGAGCGGAAGATGACAAAGGGACACCGCTCGGTCCAAGCCGTGCAAGGACCCAGCAGCAACACCGAGACGGGAAACCCAGGAAGTCGGGCTCCATCCCGACTTGGGAAAAAGTCTCACAACGGTGTGCCAGCGACCTGCCCCTCCGCTGAGCAACCGGGCCAGGGACCGCGGTATCGCAGCGAGATGCTCCTCTCCGCAGGCAGGAAAAGCCTCTGCCCTCAGCCCCCCAGCCCCACACCCCAGCCAGGGCCTCAAGGGGAAACTGAGGCACAAGGGGTCAGGAAGAGCAGCCCTGACTGCCAGGGAGGCACCGTTCCCTGGCTCGTGTCTCCAGTGACCTCGGCCTCTCTCACCCTCAGCGCGGAGCAAGAAGATGGGATCAACCTGGGTTTGGCTGTCCCTGATTACATGGCACTGCCCCATCACCGTCCCCTCCTGCCCCATCACCGTCCCCTCCTGCCCCATCACTAACCCTTGCACCTCCCCACATCCAGGCACCGTAAATCCAGCTGGGACCTTTCCAATCCCCCCCGGAACCCAGCTGGGGCCGCGGGCAAGTGCCCGCCAGGAGCCAGTGCCAAGCGGGCAGCACGAGGATGGGGACCACAGAGGTGGACCAAGTCGGGAGCCAGAGGAGGGTGTGGGCAGGGCGCGGGGCAGCCACACAAGACAAAAACCGGCGAGGCCAGGACCGACACACAGCGGACAGACAGACAGACAGAGAGGGAGCTGCCGTACTTACAATCATCTGCCATTGAGAGGCAAGCGGAGCAATTGGAGAGAACAACCGTGACATGAGTGTCGGCCCCCTCCTCCATCCTCCCCAGCCCCAGCTGCCCCACGGCTGGGTACCAGCCCCAGCCGCCCCCCTGCCCTGCTACCCCAGAGGGACGGCAGAGCCAGGGCTGTCCCCCCTCCAACGTGCCACCGTACTCGGCGTCGATGCCTTGTCACCGGCACCGCAGGTCTCCACAGCCTCAAAGTGGCCCCATCCCAACCTGCCCAGTCCTTCCTCACCATGGCAGGGGGCTCTGCCCCAGGGGGACTCGGCTCCAGGGACCTGGAGGATCCCACTCGACATTCCACTCGGACACGTAGCCCCGTGCCACCAGCCTGCCCCGCCACTCCCAGGCTGGAGCCCAGAGCCACCCTGGGCGGGCTGTCCCCTGCCGTAGGGACCAGTCCCAGCACAGCCCCCTCCAAGGATTGCCTCCCCTCAGGAACATCACCCAACAGATCCGCGTGTCCATGCCACCTCCTCTGTCCCTGGCGCAGGGACGTGCCTCCAGAACATGGCATAGCCGCACGTGGCCGGGAAGGGCCAGAGATAGGGAGTGGGATGGCGACTGGGACCCCGTGGCACCAGCATTCCTGCTAGATTTGGCCACGGGTGCGCGAGCCTGGCCAGGAGCGATGCAGGACTGACCTCAGCCGGGCTCTGGGCTGTGACAAAGGTGCCAGTGAGGTGGCACCACTGAGGGCTGACAGGTCACCAATGCGCTGTCCCTTACAGACACAGCACAAGGAGCCACGCGGCCCCAGGAAGGTGACACAGTGGCCAGTGGCTCCAGGGACTCCAAGTAAGACCCTGAGCCCAGCTTTGTGACAGTGACAAAAGCCACCAAGAGTGACAAGGCCATGTGTGGCTGGCTCAGAGCCCTTGGTGTCACCCTTCACTGCCTGAGCCCGAGGGAAGAGCTGCGCTGGGAAGGTTTGGGGTACATGGCTATGGGGGGGGGACACAACACACAGATGTACAGCGGTGCAATACGGAGCCTCGAAGCCTGTAGGCGACCTCCCTCTGAGGAAGGGCCCTTCCCTGGGCTTCGCTCTGCTTCCCTGGAGCCTGCTCAGCCCACGAGCAAGGAAAAGTCCATCCCTGCTGCGGGAACGTGCCCTCCCCCCATTCCCACGTCACCCCTGCCCCCACAAAGCCAGTCCCTGCTCCCCGAGCGACCCCAGCTCCAGAGCAAGGCTGACATGTGGTGGCTCCCTGCACTCCAAGAGCCTCCCGATTCCCCTCCCAGCACAGGGACTGTGCCCACAGCCGGTGCGGATAGGCATGGCATGGGATGCTGCCCCAGCTCAGAGGGAAGGATGGAGGGGAAAGGACCAGTGCCCCCTCCTCAGGCCACGACGGAGAGGGCAGGAGGGTCCTTCAGCAAAGCCAGCCAAGAGGAAGCTGGGCTGCACCGGCCACCTGGGTGAAGGATGACCTTTCTCCCCTCCATCCCTTCCCCGGCCATGAGTTTGGGGCAGGTTTGGGGATGCTGCCGAAATCCCCACCCCATCAGCAGCCAGCAGGAGCACCTGGCCAGCGATGTCCCACACTGGCCCCAGTCAGCCACCTGCATCTCAGCTCCAGGGTCCCCTGTCCCTGGTTCCCCTCCCCGTCACTCACCGTCTGGTCAGTGAGCGGGGGCAGGACGATGGTCTTCTCCATCGTGTTCATCACCAGCTTCCAGAGCTCCTTCAGCACCCGCTTCAGCACCGTCTTCTCGCAGATCTTGGCAAAGAGCGTCAGGCTGCGGAGAGGGGATGGGGCTGAAGGTCCTGGCACGGCACCCCTGATGCCACCCCTTGCCCGGTCACCCTGACCCTGCAGGTCCCCCACACTCCCAGGACAGGTCAGGAGCATTGGGGACAGTGTGTGGGGGGGTCCCTGTTGCCCCCAGCACTCACTTGCTGTCCAGGAGGTCCATGATGGGCTGCAGGACGTTGTCAGCATCCTGTGCAACGCTGCTGCAGGCGCTGGCGGGGACGTTGCCGGTGCCCTTCACCTGGCCCAAGATGTCACCCATCTGCTTCACGCACTCCTCAATGTGGGGCTGGAAACTGGGGACCGCAATGCAGCTCAGCATCCGCCACAGCTGTGCCCAGCACCCACTTGGCCAAGCAGAGCCCCCAGGCTCCTGGACCCCCAAACCCCTCCTTGACCCACCACCCACGTCCTCTTGCCTGGGCCTACCTGGTGGCAAAGACTCGGCTCAGCTCATCCAGGACGTTGTTGAGTTTTACCTGCAGTTCCTTGAGGATATCACTGGCTTCTGTGTCCAGCTGGAGGAGGGACAGGTTGGAGAAGCTGTCAGGGTCCCCGGCCCAGCCCTGGGGGGGGTTCTCTGCACCCCAAATGCACCCCTGGGCAGGACAAAGCCCATCCGTCATCTGACGTGGTGGGAGAGCAGGGTGCCATGGGGTGGGACAGCATGATCCCCTACAGGAATGGGGAACTGGGGCCTCCTCCCAGCACTGCGGAGCCAAGGAAGGGGCTGCCTCTGGGGAGAAGGGACTGGTCCAGCCCCTCCACGGGCTCCCCCCTGGAGACCCCTGATACACACCTCCTTCCCACCCATGGCTTCAAACATCTTCTCGAGCTGGACGCGGAGCTGCTGGATGTTGTTCATCAGGATGCAGGGCTGGAGGGGTGGGACGGAGAGTGGGGGTCAGCACCAACCAGCGTGGCTGGCACAGCTGCCCACCGCCTCCGGTCCCTCCAACCCTGCACTGGGGGACACGAGAGCAGCGACACTGCCTGGCAGCATTCCTGAACTGCCATCGGACAGGGACTGAGGACAGGACCTGTGTCACGGGGGGACAAGCTCTAGAGCTGAGGTGATGTCTGGGGTCACCGTGTGGGGACAGTCCTGCCTGGCAGCACCAGGCAGGTGGCAGGTAGAAGGGAGATACGTCACCACTTTCTCCTTCTCCTTGGAGCAGTACGAGGCGAAATCCTTGGAGATGATCTCAGCGTACTGGAGTAGCACATTGCTGATGGTCTGCAGCCCAACCAGGGATGGCACCCACCCAGACAGCAGCAAACAGGAGGAAGAGAAGGAGACCATGAGTCCCACAGCGGTGAAACAACCCAATGCCTGGATACAGCCTGGGACCCATGGATGGACCAGGACCCCCTGGCCCCACGGATGCGCCAGGAGCAGCATGGGCACAGCCACTGGAAGCCAGATCCAGCACATCTGGGTTCCACGGGCAGCTCCAGCACAGCTGCGAAGACATCAACCACCAAACCAACATTCAACTCCATCCCACACTGCAGTAAGCCAGTGGCATTAAATTAATCTAGCTTAATTAACCAATTAACTCATTAATTAGCTAATCTTCTGTGTTAGCAGAGCTGGGAGAGCTACAGGGTCTGTTGGTGGCATGTTTGCTTGAGCATCCCTGTTAGAGGTGGTGGAGGATGGGAGGTGGTAGAGAGCCCAGGAGGCCCAGGCAGGGCTGGGACCGCATTTGCATTCCCAGGGGGGGCTGCTGGCCCAGCAGCCCCCGCCCCAGCAGCTGCCCACCTTGGCAAACCTTCGCATGTAGTGCCCAACGATCTGGGGGTCGGGGCACTCGAGCTTCTTGATGATCTCGAAGCTCTGGTTGAGCTGGGAGAAGACGTCCACCACGGAGCAAGAGAAGAGCGCGTGCTCCGACGTCTGCTGGAACTGGAGGAGGGAGAGGCAGTGTCAGCAGGAGGTAGGGATTTTGCCCCCGATGGGGACATGCTGGGCACCGAGGAACGAGCGCCTCCCTCGCCCACCCCTGGCTGTGTCCACTGATAGTCTTGTTCATACCCCATCCTTCTTGTCCCGCTCCAGCGCTCCGTGCAGGAAATCCCGCGACACTTCTTCGTTCTCATCCAGCCACTGGATAACGAAGGGCTCAAACCAGCTGGAAGAAAGGCCAGTCCCCAGTGAGGCCAACCAGCCCCCGGGGTGCAAGCGCCCCCCCTGCCCTGCTCCCCGAGGGCTGCACTCACGCCGGGTACTCGGGGACGCGGCTCTTGAAGGAGGGCAGCTCGGTGACATACTCGTTGTACAACCACTTGACCTTGAAGTGCAGGTTCATGTAGTCCGCGCTCTTGCACAGGCGGTGCTTGTCGTGCTCTGCATGGGGAAGGCGAGTGCGTGCCGGGGTTGCTTCCAGCCCCTAAACCCGGGGGGGGCAGCTGCTCCAAGGGCAGCTCTGGGGACGCCAGGGTAATGGGGTGAAGGTGGAAGTGCTTCTTGGGTGGGATTTAAGGTGGGCATCGTGTTGATGAGGGGATGAAATGGGTTTGCCCGGGGAACGGGGGAGGTGGGAGCAGAGTGCGGCTCCCGCCTGGTTCCGCCAGCGGGATGGGGGCGGCGCCGGCGGGACTCACCCTCCATCGCGTACTTCATGTCCTGAGCGAAGAGGTTCCACATCACCTCGGCGCTGATCTTCCCCACGTTCAGTTCCTGGGGGAACCTGGGGTGGGGGGAAAGCACGGACACAGGGTGGACCAGCCCTCCACTTGGAGGTACGTCCCCCCATCACCTCCCACCTGCTGCCGGTTCCCCACCTGTGGAAGGGATGTTACAACCCAATTCCAAAGGATGAGCGCTACCACTGCCGCCATGTGGCCGTCCCCCCTCGGCTGCGACGCATGATCCCCTTTCCCGGCACCTACTCACTGGTTCAGGCAGGGCGTGTAGGAGTTCTTGTCCTCCTCGATGATGGAGACTATCAAGGTGATGAGCTTGGACCAGAAGTCCAGGTTTTTGATGCTGGGGCCCTGCTCCTCGGGAGGCACCTCGCCTTTCTTAGTCTGGAGTGATGGGGACACAGGGGAGGCTCCGGTCACGCCACCCGTGGGGCTAACAAGGAGGCAAGAGGGCTCTGGGAACACCCTGGAGAGCCCCATGCAGGCCCCCCTTGCGCGGCCCTGGGTCTCAACCCCACGGCAGTGGGGCTCAAACCCTGCCCAAGGCTTGGGGCTCATTCCGCACGGGGCTGAGCGCGCTGGAGCGGGACCATTCCGCACGGGGCTGAGTGCGCTGGAGCGGGACCAGGAGCATCGCGTGAAGGAGAAGGGCAGGGGATGGGGAATGACAGGGTGGAAAAGCGAGTTCTCCCCCCCGCAGCGCCCAGCATCCCAGTACGTCCCAGCTCCCCACGCACCGGGTCCGTCTGGTACTCGCGGCTGTAGAGCTCGTGGCAGTTGTTGAAGATGTACTCGTAGGTGGAGTTGAGGCAGGCTTTCACGCAGTCCTTCACCACCTGGCTGGCTCGCGGGGGGCTCTGCAGCTCCTGGACCTGGGTGTGCAGGGAGGGAGCAGCGCTGGAGGCAGCCCCGGCCACCCACAGCGTGACCCCAACCTTGCAAAGAACCGGGACTGCCAGGATCAGGCTCCCCACCAGCGGGACGGGACGAGCGGGACCCCAGTAATACCTTCATCCGAAAGAAGGTGATGCTGGTCAGCAAATCCACCGTGGACTTGAGATCCTGCAGCCGTTCAGGGCTGCTGGCGGGGAAGTTGTTCTGCCAAAGGGGAAGAAAGGAGCGGAGTTGGACACGGACCTCTCGCAGGGGTGAGTTGGAGGGGGACAAAACAGCCGCCTCTCGTTTCAGGCTTTATTAGGCAGGTGGGGAAACTGAGGCAGGGCAGGCACTTTACCCGGTACATGGAGAGGTCGATCCGCAGGGAGTTGTGCAGCTGGTCGAGGAGTTTGACGAACCGCTCCTTCTGCGGAGAGACGCCCCGGAGCCAGGTAAATGGGGGAAAGGCGGCAAAGACCGTCCCCCCTCCCCACTGCCCCTGGCTTTCTCTGCCTCCAGCCCAGCCCGCACCACCCCCGGCTCATCCCTCTCCTTCCTGCTGTCCTTCCTTCCCTCCTTCCTTCACCAGAGCCCCGAGGGCAGGCACAGATTGCCTGCGGAGAAGAGCATGTCCTCGCTGGTGGCCGGGGCTCACTGGCAGCCGTCACCGGCTCCTGGGGTACGCGTGGCCGTGCCGGGCACAGTACAGGATCCAGAGGCAACACCGCGCATCCCCTTTCCTCTCACTGGCGATCGGTGCCGGAGTGGGGACAAGCTGCTCGATCCGCCCGGCTCACCTGAACGCCTCCGAGCCTGGGCTCGGGGCAGGAGCAGGGAGAAGGTGTGTGGGATTGTGCCCCTCGTCCGCGTGGCCCCTGGACTGAAGCTTTCAAAGAGCTCGGGGCGGGGGGGGAAAAAGGGGCAGGGAAAGAGCAGCTGGGCTCTTGCAGTCGTCGCCCATCTTCGGGGCAGAGCTGCTTCGAGACAAGGCCAGGATGGCCCCCAGGAGCTGGATGCCTCTACGGGCTCCTCGCTCGCCCGACGGGGCTGCGTGGAAGGATGTGGGCAGGGAACCACCCCGGGTGGATGGTCTCTACTGGGAGCAAGTGGCTTTAACTCAGCTCAGCCCAACTCTCGCCCAGGGAGCCCGGGGCAGGAGGGCGCGATCCCTACGTTGGGCTGCAGGTCGGATGTCAGAGTTGAGGGTGAAGCAACCAAATCTGCCCCAAAACGCTGTCGAGGGGTATTTCACTTTGCATCTCCGCTGGAGTGGGAGATTTGGACAACCCTTTCGGCCTCCCACGAGAGCCCTGGGTTCCCCCCACAGCATCGGGTGTACCGGGTCCCTGCCCCACAGGGCTCCGGAGAGCCCGGAGCAGCTCCCCGAGTCCTGGAGGGGGGGAAGGACAATGGGACGGGACAGGGCAGCGAGTCCTGTGCCCGCCTGGCTGCTGCTCGGCCAAGCCCGCAGCCTGCCCTGGCGACCGCAAACCTTCGCCCGCCGGAGAGGGCAAAGCCAGGCTCTGGGCCGAGACCGTGCGTCCCCGCCACCCAACGGCTGCAGCGCTTTAAAACTGGACACGGCGGGTACTCGGGGTTAAAGCGAGACGGCCGGGCACTTTAGGACCCAACCTTAGGCTCTCTAAAAAAAGAGAAAGAAACAAGTTTTTAAAACCCTCCACATTAAAGAAAAGGTGCTTTTTTCTTTTTTTTTTTTTCTTTTTTTTTCTTCCATATGGTTTCCTCCTCCTGCGTGACCTGGAGGCATGGCTCGCTCGGCTCTAGCTACCCCCTGCAAGAGGAACAGGGAAGTGAGCCGAAATAGCCGCTGCCTGGAGCTGTGTTCGGCCCTGGCTGCATCCCTGGCTACCCAGCACTTTGCCTGACTTGGGACTGGGCGCTAACCCCGGCTCAACCCGTGTTCATCCACAGAAACCGCCTGCGGAAAACACGGGGGGAGCCGGGGTGAGAGCTCAGCCCCTCCTTGCCCGCATCCCCGAGGGCAGCCCCGGCCCCGGCACAAACTCGCCCCGCTCGCCTGCCGCAGGGGAGGCACCCGTGGGTGCTGGCACAGCCGGGCGAGTTTGCAGCGGTGCCGGGGTGCGCCCGAAGCGCAGAGGGCTGTGCAAAACTCCCGGCGAGCTGCAGGGATGGCTCCTTGCCACCTCTTTGGGGTTCGGCCACCAAGGTTTCCCTCTCCTGCCACGCTGCCGTGCAGCATCGCAGCCCTCTTGGACTCCAATTGCGGTTTTTCCCATAGCAATTTGGGGAGAAAATCATGATGGTAAGACAGGGTTAGAGCACCTTTCCCATGAGGAAAGGCAGGGAGAGTTGGGGGGGTTCAGCCGGGAGAAGAGAAGGCTCCGGGGAGACCTTCCAGCCCCTGCCAGTGTCTGAAAGGGGCTCCAGGAAAGCTGGGGAGGGACTCGGGATCAGGGAGTGGAGCCAGAGGACAAGGGAGGGATGGTTTTACACCAAAAGAGGGGAGATTTAGGTGAGCTATTGGGGAGAAATTGGTGGCTGTGAGGGTGGGGAGCCCCTGGCCGGGGTTGCCCAGAGCAGCTGTGGCTGCCCCATCCCTGGAGGTTCAAGGCCAAGTTGGACGGGGCTTGGAGCAGCCTGGTGTGGTGGGAGGTGTCCCTGCCCAGGGCAGGGGGGTGGCACCGGGTGAGCTTTCGGGTCCCTTCCCACCCAAACCACTCTGTGATTCTGTGATAATTTAGACTGTCTCCCAGGAAGGAGGTGGCTCTTTTCCTTCCTAGAAAGTAAGTGGGATGAATTTTGGGGCAAGCAGGGGCTGACCTGCTCCCCCCCCCACTGCTGCCCGGCTGCAGTTTGGAGCGGGGTGTTTTGCACGGCCCTTTTTGCCCCTTGAGCCCCCCGCCCCCTCCCAAGAGAAGAGAGAGAAGAAGGAAGGAGTGTTTACGCACCATCGGACTTACCCCGAAATTGGACGCGGCAAAGCGGTCGGAGGCCGAGACGTTGGTGGAAGCCGTGGTGTGGGCGTAGTAGGCGTTGATGTTGGCTAGCAGGGTGCTCATCACCGCCGGCACCCCTGGGCACATGTATTTGGAGGAAAGGCAAGCAAAATGCCTGCAGAGGGAGGCAGCAAGTGAGGGTGCGGGGCCACAGGAGAGGCCACCTGTAGGACGGGGTGCGGGCTTTGGGGTGCACGCAGGGACGGAGGGGTGCACGGGGCTGGGAAGAGGTAGGGAAGCACGTCCGCACCCGTGGCGGGGAGGCGGGCGCAAATGGCAGCAGGGGAGGAAGGTGCTGACAGTGACCCCCCCTTCCTTTACCCAGCCCCTCCATGCAGGACGGAGGGTGCGGGACTCACGTCATGGCCTGGTAGATGGACTCCACCCCGTAGCGCATGGCGAACTCGTCCACGATCTCCTGCGCCGTCTCGTCAAAGTACACTTTCCAGGCATCGTCCCCCTTGGCGTCGGGGATCTTCACCACCCCGTTGTTTTGCAAATCCGTCACAAAGTGGAAGAGGTTCTGGAGGCACAAACGAGCCCGAGTCAGGTCCCTGGGGCTGGTGGTGGCAGGGTGGCATCGCTGGGGGCCGTGCCACCCCGCGCCTGTCTGGGCTCTCACCTCGTGCAGGCAGGTGTACTGGACGTGGTAGGGGGCCACCTTCTCCTCGCCTTTGATCTCCACGCTGATGTGCAGCCGGATGGCTCCCGACACGGCCGACTTGTCTGTCCGTTTGTCTGCAGGGGGGTACAGGGAGGGGGGGCAGGATGAGACACGAGGCTTCCCCACAACAACTCTGCTCACTCCTGGCTCCAAAGAGGAGCAGGCGGCTCCGGCACAGGAGGGCTCCCGGGGGATGCCCAGCGCTGAGAGCGGCCAGGCCGGAGTACAACGCAACCAAGGGGTTTGGCCTCTCCGTGCCTCAGTTTCCCCTCTGCAGAGGGCTGGTGCTCCCAGACCTCCTGGGCAAAGGGTTTTGAGAACCACCCTGGGAATGATCCCAATGGCTTTGGATATTAAGTGTTTTTAACAGCAGACTCTATACCAATATGCTGAAAGAGCCTTCGCGGCAGGGCAGCACGTCCCCCCGGGAGCACGGGGCTGGGGATCCCAGCCCACGCAGGCGGCGCCGGGGCAGCTGGTTACCGAGGTTGTACCAGACGTCCATCTCCCCACTCAGGGTCCGGACCTCGATGATGGTCTGGCCCAGGAAGTCGTCGGACTCCCTCTTGAAGCGCTGCTTGACACGGGACTTGATGTCGTCATCTTCGTCCCAGACGCGGACCTTGATGCGGTCGGAGGAGTTATGGCACTCGCTGGAGAGGTGAGAAGGGGTAAGCCCCAGGATGAGCTGGGAAACCTTTCCAGCCTCTCCCCAGCCTCTGTTTCCCTAAACAAGAGGGACCATCCCAGCACCAGGCAGGAACTGAGGAAGAAGCAGATGTGGGGTCACCAACCCTTCCCGGTGGGCTCGTGCCCAGGCAGCCCTGACACAGCCTGGATCAGCCCCCATTGCCGGGAGCCAAACCCTCCATGGCACAAAACCAGCACTCCCAGTGCCCCCCATCACCCTCAACTGGGGCAGGATGAGCCCCCAGCTGGCTCCCCACCACCCTGCGGCGACGTGCTGTCAGCCAGCGCAGCCCACCGCGACTGCCAGCGTCCAGGAAAGGGGACGGAGAAGCCGCGGGTGAACTTACAAATGGAAATTCTCCTCCCAGACCGGGTTGAGATTGCCGTAGATAGTTTTCGTCCGTTTTTTTGTCTTTCCAACCTGGACAGTGACATACGGGTCGCTGGAACCCGTCTTATCCTTCGCTTGCAGGCCCTGGGCACAAACGACTGCAGCGCGGCACGGCGCAGCACGGCACGCATGCCCATCCGCAGGCGGCACACGCATGGCACACGCAGCGGAGAGAAGAGAGAGAGAGAGAGAGAGAGAGGAGTCAGCGCCGCAGCCACACCGGCGTCCCCGCAGCAGGCACCTCGTGTCCCCTGGCAGAGCCCCAGGGGCTGGAGCCGCTTGGAAGGACGAGGGCAGGAGGGGAGAGGGACCACGCAGCGTCCTTGTGCAAGGGGACAGCCACGTGGTCCCCGCTCCCAGCACGTGGCACCAGGCACAACCAGTGCCTACCCGTGATGCTGATCTTGGCCGACCATTTGGAGGTGCCGTCCAGGACGCTCTGCTTCACTGCCTTCATCTGCTGGGTGTGCGTGGTCTTGGTGACCCCAAACACCTCCTGGATCAGCTCAAATATCTCTGGTTTGTTGCGCTCCCGGATCTTCATGCGGTCCTTGAGCACCATGATGATATTCTGGGTCCGATCCTCTGCTCCATGCTTGGAGCTCTTCTCTGCTGCCCCTGGGAGAGGAGAGCCATGGGTGAGATGGGGGGACAGATGGCATCCAGGAGAGAGCCACGAGCTCCCCAAGTCCATCATACACGAATGAATTGAAACCTGGAGGGTTCTACACCCCGCCCAGGACAGATCTGCCCTGCTCACCACTTCCCCCGCGCACAAGGTGTGCCCCCAGTATCTGAAGGGCATCCAGTATCTGAAAGGGGTCTACAAGAAAGCTGGAGAGGGACTTTTTACAAGGGCGTGTAGTGACAGGATGAGGGGTGATGGCTTCAAGCTGGAAGAGGGGAGATTTAGATGGGATATTGGGGAGAAATTGGTGGCTGTGAGGGTGGGGAGCCCCTGGCCGGGGTTGCCCAGAGCAGCTGTGGCTGCCCCATCCCTGGAGGTTCAAGGCCAGGTTGGACGGGGCTTGGAGCAGCCTGGTGTGGTGGGAGGTGTCCCTGCTCAGGGCAGGGGGTGGCACTGGGTGAGCTTTAAGGTCCCTTCCCACCCAAACCAGTCTGTGATTCTACAACAAGGCAGGCGTCCAGCTCTCCCCGGGTTGCTCCCTCCTCCCTCTCCTAAGTGAGAAGGGATGAGGCTGCCGGCAATGGCTCCTTACTCTGCAGGCAGTCGGCATTGAGCAGGTCCTGGCACTTCTCGTGACACTTGACGCCACACTCGGCGCAGCGCATGCCCTGCCGGGCGATGCCCCAGAGCAGCCCCTCGCACTCGTAGCAGTAGGTGGGGGTGGTGGCCGTCCACACCTCAAAGTTGTGGGGCGTCGTGCAGGAGATGGGATACACTAAGGCTTGCAGGGTCTTCTTGTAAACATGGTTTTTCTGTGCAAGGAGGAGAGAAAAGGAGAAAAGCTCAGGCGACGTACGGCAGCTCCGCACGGTGCGGAGACCCATCCCACAGGTGCTGGGCCAATGTCCCAAGCGGGGCAGAGGACAAGCACCACCATCCCCCGGTGCAGCCGTGAGCATCCTGGCTGCTTTGGCGTTGCCGGAGGAGGATGCTGGTGTGGCGCAGACTCCGCATCTCCGTTGCTGGTGGGGCCAGCTGAGGCTCAGCCCTCCCACCACCCCGCATCCCGGCCAACCCCAGCACCTACCAGCTCCTCATTGTTCAAGGTGCTCGAGGCCAGCGCGGATGTGATTCCCGCTTTCCTGGACTGGACCAGGGACTGTGGGAAAGAAACAGAGTTCCCAGATCCAGCAGAGCACAGGCTGCCCCTCCCTCATGCCTTTGGGATCCCGGTGGCTGTAAAACACCTGGGACAGGGGTGGGTGTATGGGCTGGCAGCGGGGACAGCCCTGCTCCCAGTGATGCCAGCGCCGCAAAGCGCCACCCTGCTGAGCAGTGGGACTGGAACCAGTTCAGCATGCCCAGTTCAGAGCCTCTCGACGTGTGTCTGAGACCCCAGGGAGAGCGGGGCTGGGGGGGCACTTACCATCGCCTGCGGGCAGCCAGGGCCAGCGAGGGGGGAATAAGAGGCCATTAGTGCGTGTCACCTCCCAGCAGAGCAAGTCCTGGCCCTTTCCCTGCCACAACGAGTGGGAACCGGGGCAACATCAACCCCTCACCCAGAGCAGGACCAGTCCCTGGAGGGGGGGGGTGGATTTCCCACCCCCAAGCCACAGGGCTGGCTGCAGCCTGCTGCATTCCGGCAGGGAAAGGCAGGGATCCCGGCTGACCCCCCGCTCTGCCCACCCCATCACCACCCTCCACCCACCNCTGTTGTCACCGGGGGCGGGGGGGGGGTGACAGAGGGGCGACCCGGTGCATTACAGCCCGGGGGGCGGATGGGACCCCAGCATGGGGACTGGGCTGTAGCGGCGCCGCACGATAACGGTGGGGACGGCAGCGTAGCGCCTGCGCAGCTCAGAAAAGCCCGCGCTACCCCTCCTCTGCTCCATGGGTCCGTCTGCTTGGGGGGCCACGGCATGCGGGACAGGAGGGGACGGGGGATGCCGCATCGGCAGCAAAACGGGAGACAAGGCGCAGCCCCGGGAAGCCTTGGGCTGATGCTTGGTGTAGGGACGGGGCGCTGGAGCTCCGTTAAAGAGAAGCACCCTCGGGTGGGGAGAGCCCAGCTGTGCCGTCCTCACAGCTCCCCGCTGCGAGGTCCAGGGCCAGGAGACCCCCAAAACAGGCTGGGACACCCCCCGTCCCCCGCCAGCAGGGCTGGAGGAGGCTGGGCTGGGCTGGCCAGCAGCACCCAAAGGTGCTCTCTCTTTAACCCCTCAGACCGCGCTCACCAGATCGCTGACTAGAGGGAGAGATTTGCGTCCAGGCTTAATGTCGGGCATGCTGTTAATGCAGCGCAGAAACCTTACTGCCGCCCCCCTGCCGCCAGGGACGGCCAAGCCAGGCCGGAGAAAAGAAAAGAGAAAACACAAGCCATGTTAGAGGCGGTTGAGGGAGCAGGGCTCGGGCGCCCGGTCAACGCCGGCCGGGGCGGGCGGATGGCGCGGTCCAGCGGGGCGCAGCGGGAGCGAAGCCGGCAGCTGCGTGGCGCAAAGCGTTAGGAGGAACCTCACCAAATCGCTAACTAAGGGGATGGGTTTTCGCTTGCGTATGTCCGGCATGCTGTCTATAATGATCAACCCGCCACCGGGCCTGCAAGAGAGACGAGAGTCAGCGGGGAAGGGGAAACTGAGGCAGGATGGGGCCCCCTGCTATTGCCCCACCTTCGCTCGGGACTCGGCGGACAGAACTGCGGACAAACCCCCGGGTGACCTGGGACCCACCCATGGGACCCCCATCCCCACCGGGGCAGGGATCACCAGACTGAAACCTGGGGGGGAAGAGGATTCTGGTAGAAAACTGTGATTTTTTTTTTCCCCAGGTGAAGATGTTTTGCTTCAGCGGCGCGACAGTGAAAGGCAGGGAGAAAAAAGAGCTGGTTTGGCTCAGCCAGTTTGGGCTTTGCACGGAACGGGAGAGCTGGGATTTCCCTCTGGGACACCAAAGGTGAGCGCCGAGCCGTTCTGCTGCGAGAGGAACCGAGGCAGCGCGGCTCGGGCAGAAATGCCACTTCGCAGCCTCTGGCCCTGTCCGCAAGAAAACCCCGGTGTGACCTGGGGGGTCCTCAAGGAAAACCACCAGGGTGGGTGGCACGGCCCGGGCAAGACCCACAGCCCATCCAGCTGAGAGGTTCAGGGTTCCCCGTGGTCCCAGTTCAGCCCCAGCCGGCGGGAGAGAAGAGGGAGCTGCCACACCAGTTTGGTCCCATCCCAACCCACTCACCTCCTGGCTCTCCCCCTCCGCAGCGCCTCTCGGGGACATGGAGCGGTGGCATTTCTGCTGGCTCCTCCAAAAGCAGCCAGCGACCAGCATTCAGCCCCAAAATCTGCCCCTCCGCGCATGCCCCCAGCTCGGCAACGCTTCCCCACGTCAGCCCCCCCCGATGAGCTCATTAATCACATCCTAATGAGGAGGGGAGAGCTGCCCACCAGACCCCAGGGGGGCAGAAAGCACCAGCGTCCCCACGTACTCACCCGCCTTTGAACCACAGGGATTTAGCTTCTCCATCGCCGTCCCCGCGGGCCTGCAAGACACGGGGGGGGGCCGTCACGGGCGCAGCGCTGAGCCCCCGGCACGCAGGGCAGCCCTCCCCGGGGACCCGGCACCACTGGCAGCTGAGCGCCCAGCCGGTGCCCACAGGACTGGGGAAGCGTGTAGAGGGTTTACAGGGTGGGTCGGAGAAAAGCATGTTCCTAAAATGATGGGGCTCTTTCCAGCGAAGAGCTTGCGCTGGGAATAAAATATCTCCAAGAGGTGGGAAAGCGACGGGCAGGCTTCAGCAGAGGAACTCGGGCTGGCAAAGCGGTGGGGATGGCGGCACCGTGCACAAATCCAGAGTTTGGGGGACTGGAGAAGCGCTGTTGGGAAGGCTCAGCAGGGCTGCAGGACCCGCAGCCGGTTGGGAGAGAAATGCGGGGAAAAGCCAGAGCCACACCAGGGATGGGGTGTGTGCAGGGACTCTCCCCCAGTGCCACTTCCCTCGCAGGGAGGGGATTATTTTAGGGGAGAAAGGGAGTGTCTGGGTTTGAGTGACACAGGACTAATTTCTCTTCTAATGCTGGAGAAAACTGTACTTTCACAAGACTCTAGTGTCTGAATTTGTGACAATATTTCCTTTACAGCCAGCCATGCGGGGGGGGTGTCAAGGTCTCGGTGTTTTTGAGCTCTCCAGGTGCAGGGATGAGGAGCAGCGAGACCTGGGCACTTCCCCTGAGCTGCTAACGGGATTATTTCATGCCATGAATGGCACATTCCATAGAAATTAGAAAGTTTGCTGCAAAGTTCCCTCTCTCCCTTGATGGCAGCGATCCTGAGAACTTCTGCCCCGGTGCCGGAGCCCTGAGCCCTTCCCTTCCTCTTGAAGCCGCAGTGCTCCCAGTGTCCGACATTTACTGTCCCCTGCTGGGAGCGCACGGCTTCCTATGGATAGAATGGGACTAGTATAATCCTTGTGTATTTTATATTGGTGTTGGGATCAATATTAGTTCTTCAGTGTTATTAATGTTAATTATCTAGTCTTATTCTATTAAATCCCTTGATATTTCAACCCCCAGGTTTCCTCGGTTTTCCCCGATTCCCTTTCCTGGGTGGGGAGGGGTCATCGGGTGAGAGAGGAATTGTCTAAACGCCACTAAATGGTTGTGGGTTTCTCAAAGCGTAACAGGGAGGAAAAAGCCAATTTTATCTCCCTCCCGGGGCAATCCCTGCACACACACGCACAGAGAAGGCACGCAATTGCCGGGTCGTTCCCATTGGACATGCTTACCTGCAGGCAGGCTACACCCCTTCCCTGCAGGAAGGGGAGACGCGGGCGCAAGGGCCATGGTGGTGGACAACTGAAAAGAGAAGCGGTGGGGAGGGGAATCGGAGCCCCAGGGGGCGAATCCAGAGCCAAAACAAAAAGAAAAGATGGAGGATGGAGTCTAAAAACAGAACAAAAAATTGTCAACTCAACACAGGGGAGAGGGGGCAGGGGCTCGCACCAGCACACCGCATGCAGCACACACCGGGGGAAGGTCCTCAGCACTCCCTGCCCCTCCTGGGGGTCCCACTCAGCGTGAACGGGCTTGTGGGGACACCACTGTTGGGGGCCCCCAGGTCCCCACCGCCCTCAGGGGGTGGGACGTCTGTGGGATGGGGGAGAGGATGTGTGTGGAAGATGCCCGGGCATTGGAAGGGGCTGTGCCCCCTGCCCAGCACGCGGCCGGCACTGGGACTGGGTGGCGTGTGGCCGCAGGGTTGCTCACCTCCTGCAGCTGCATGCAGACCTTGTTGAAGGCTCTCAACCAGTTGGCTCTGGCTCGTGCTTTGGGGTCTTGTACCTCCACCTCTGCCTGCTCCCTGCAAGCACACACACCTCACTCACTCCCGGCACGGCACCGGGGAGGGGAGACTCAGCCCCCACACCCCCGGCAGGACTGAGCCTGCAATTTTGGGATCCTGGTGGGCTTTGAGCCAATGTGGCCATGGCAAAATCCCCCTCTTGCTACCAGAAAGGACTCTAAAAAGGTAGCAAGTCCCAGTGCAAAGGTCAGCATGGTCGAGGCAGAGTGATGGGGAGAAGCCAGGAGTAACCCCTCCCTCGGGACACCCTGCCACAGGCACGCAAGTAACATTGAACCACAGAACCACAGAGTGGTTTGGGTGGGGAGGGACCTTAAAGCCCACCCAGTGCCACCCCCTGCCCTGGGCAGGGACACCTCCCACCACACCAGGCTGCTCCAAGCCCCGTCCAACCTGGCCTTGAACCTCCAGGGATGGGGCAGCCACAGCTTCTCTGGGCAACCCCGGCCAGGGGCTCCCCACCCTCACAGCCACCGATTTCTCCCCAATAGCTCACCTAAATCTCCCCTCTTCCAGTTTGAAACCATCCCCCCTTGTCCTCTGGCTCCACTCCCTGATCCCGAGTCCCTCCCCAGCTTTCCTGGAGCCCCTTTCAGACACTGGCAGGGGCTGGAAGGTCTCCCCGGAGCCTTCTCTTCTCCAGGCTGAACCCCCCCAGCTCTCCCAGCCTGTCCTCCCAGCAGAGGGGCTCCAGCCCTCCCAGCATCTCTGGGGCCTCCTCCAGCCCTGCTCCAACAGCGGAGGGATCCCTCCAGGAGCAAAGGGTCAGGGATCTGCCGGTGACACAAGCACGTGGATGAAACATCCTTCACTCCTCCCCAGCAGGACACCCTCTGCCGCTTCCCAACACGCTGGGACCTCTGGGGGCAAAGAGCTCCCAACACCCCAGTGGCTCCGAGCCCAGGGTGACCTCCCAGCTTGGACATGCTGGTTGTTGTGGGGGATTTTTTTCTCCTCTCTTGCAAAATCGAGGCATGGAGGAAAAGAAAAGAAATCCTCCAAACATCCCTGCCTCCTGGAAAGCCCGGTGATACTGGAGATGGGTTTCCAGAACTGGGCTGGGATACGGCTGTGGGGAGCTCAGGAGACAAACTTGCCCAAATCAGCCCAGTGGGGCTACGCCTGTGCTAATTTGGGGTCCCCAGTGCTAATCTGGGGTCCTCATCGTTAACCTGTGCTCCCTGGCATTAATCCATGGTCCCCAGTGCCCAAGGTGGGACCCCCCAAGCCCTCTGCCCGGAGAACCGGCACTGCAGACAGACATGAACTAAGGCCACCTTCACCAGGACTCTAGCCAGCCCTTGGGCCTAAATATGTACCTTTTTTTTAAAAAAAAAAAAAGCTCATTACACATTCTTTTATATTAGAGATTGCCCAGCTCTGGTCTATAATTTAAACTAAATAAAAGACCAAAAGAAGCCCATCACGCTTCCCCTCTGCGCCCAGCGGTGGGGCTCACCAAACCATGGAAAAATGGACATGTTCAATAATTAAAGGCAGAGATACATGAATTATTCACACGCTGTAGCAGGGACCTGGCCACCAAAAAATTCATCCGTGCAGCACAGGAGAACACGGATGAGCTTTTACCAGTGGCCTAGGGAGACTCCTGGGAAGGAAATTTCCTCCTCTGACTGTGCCAAGCTCCAGGGTAGCCCCTCCATCCAGGGAGCCAGAGGAGAGGAATCGCAGCCCCAAGCCCCCACTTCCCCCATCCCCAGGTCTGTCCCAGGTTATAAACCTGCATCCCTGGCGGAACAGGGTCAATGGTTAGACTAGCTGATCTTAAAGGTCTTTTCCAACCGAAATGACTCCATGATTCTACGATCCCCGGTAGCCCCGGCAGGATCTCAAACACCTTGAGCTCTGCCCCTGCTTAGCGTGGGACTGGTGGCCGGGCCAGGGCAGGTGACCGACGGGACTGACCCTGCCTGGGGTGGCACATGGTGGCTTTCCCCACCTCGATGCCTCAGGCGCCTGGAAAAGCCCCAGACACCACAGGAAGTCCCTGGCGTCACCCCTTGGCACCAGCAGCACCAGCCCTGGGCCACCTCCAGCACTTCCTCAGTGTCACCAGGCACAGTGCCATCCCACGGACGCCGCAGGTCCATCCTACCTCTCTGCCGGTTTCGGGGGCTCCGTCTCAGGGGCCACTTCTTGGAGGGGAGCTTCGTCTGCTCCCTGCTGGGCCTGGAGGGCCTCTGGGGTTTCCTGGGGGGCAGGGATGTCCTTCTCCTCCTTCCTCTCCTCTTTCCTCTCCTCCTTCCTCTCCTGCTGCTGCGGCTTCAGCTGCGGGACCAGCTNTGCTGCGGCTCCAGCTGCGGTTGCTGCTGCTGCTGCTGCTGCTGCTGCTGCTGCTGCTGCTGCTGCTGCTGCTGCTGCTGCTGCTGCTGCGGGACCTGCTGCTGCTGCTGCTGCTGCCGCCCGGGGGCTTTCTGCGGTGGGGGGTAGGCATCGTGCTCGGGGGGTTCATAGGAGCCCTGCTCCCGCAGGTCCTCCTCCTCCTCCTCCTC